>JAODFZ020002477.1:0-11452 GCA_027574845.2 Deinopsis erosa
ATCATCAATTTCTAATAGATTATTTAAAAAATCAGACAATTTTCTTCCTTGTAGAAATGCAAGCATCAAATATCTCATAATAATAATAATTTTAATACTATTTATTGTAACCATGCTCCATCCATTTTTATTAACTGAATTAACTAATAAATAAATAGTAAAAGTTAATATGAATAAAATAAGAAATAACGAGCCACTGTAAAATAAGCTTAAGAACTTTACGCGTTGATATCGCTTTTTCAAATTAATTGGAAATATGCAGAATATTTTAACGCAATCATATAATTCAAATGTTGTTTTGAAATTGTTTAGCACTTCAGGATACATATTTACTGAATGATTGCTTATATACGCTTCGTTCATTTACTTGATTAACTTATAAATAATAAAATATGTAATTTTTTTATATTCAATTGTGATATGATTTTTTTTTTAGGAACCACCACCAGCAAGGCCAATTCAACGTGACAAATATTTGTTTAATCCATCTGTGTTTGTAAAATATAAAGAGCAATTAGATGCAAATGCAGCGCTTGAGAAACAAAGATTGGAGGAAGCACGTTCGGAAAGATTAGAAAATGAACGTTTAGAAAAAGAGCGTTTAGCTTTAGAGCAAATTGAAAAGGAGCGTTTGGAACAAATTGAAAAGGAGCGTTTAGAGCAAATTGAAAAGGAGCGTTTGGAACAAATTGAAAAGGAGCGTTTAGAGCAAATTGAAAAAGAGCGTTTAGAGAAGATTGAAAAGGAGAAACAGGCAAAGCAAAGACGGCAACAAGAAGAAGAAAAACGTATTGAGCTCGAGAAGTTGGAACAGATACTTCCTGAAAAAGAGGAACGTCAACAATTAAACGAAACAGAAAGGCTAAAAAGAAATGAATGTAGTTCAGATATAGGTTTTGAATCTTGTTCTGATTTAACTGGAATAGATATAGATTTTAATCGTAACTTAGCTACTAGTACACCAATGGCGAAACCTAAAAAAACATTACCAGAAGGTACAAATAAAAGTAAACAGAACCGTACCAAAACTTTTTATAAATCTGTATTGAAAAATGCTGCTACAAACACCAGTGATCATAAAAGGTTGGATAAAATAGCTGAAAAAGAGAAACCAGATACAGTCACACAGCTGACTTTAGCTACAAACACTAAAAATTCACCAAAACACAAAAATATCTCAACTCATGTTGGTAGTAGTCTGGAACAACAACAAAATTTAAATACAAGCGACAAAGAAAATGTATCATCACAAACGAGAAAAAATTTTAGCATGGACGACGTTGACAATAAATTGATGGAGAATTATATTCGCTCTTTTACTAAAATAGATGAGAAATCGGAAAATCAGGAAGATAGACAAGCGCAAAAAGAGAGTCTACCTCCAAATCAGGAAGATGATTTGGTCCTTTCCCCTCCATCACAGTTTAAACTTACTACAAAAAGTAGTAATATTAATATTTCGGAAATTGACCATAGCAAGAAGGGAAAAGTAAATATCTTGAGTGATTATAGAATAATTACAAGACCGAAGAGAAATAGACAAACCGAAAATGATACTCAAAAAAAAAATGTTTCTGCGAACAAATCGTTGAAATTTCTAACGAGAAGTAAATCAAAGTTGCCCAATGTTGGTATTAGGAAAAGCAAACGGCAATTATCTGCAAGTATTATCAAAGAAAATAATAATATGACGCCATTGCACGTACAAGACGATATTAATAAAAGTCACAAAAGTGAACAAAACGAAACAACCAAAAAAGGGAAAAAGAGTAGTTCTGCTGAGCCAATACCAGTTAAGCCTAAAAGAAGAGGTAGGCCACCAAAGCCACCCCAAGAGAACCCACCAAAGCCTCCTAGTTCAAAGAGTGAATCGCGGGCACTGACAGCTAAGGTAGAAAAAACTAGGAAACACTTGGAAACTTGTATGGAAAATTTGATAAAAAGTAAGTCTAATGATGATGACAGTCACAATTGAAGCGCTTAGTGGAAGAAGGTGTTATGTTACAAAATTACGTTTTCGAGAAAATTAGCTTCAAACATTTCAGTATTTTTCATAACTGTATCATAACACCATCAGGCATTAAAAAAAAACTACATAGTTTCTTTTGTATTACTGGACCCCTGTCAGTACAGATAAAAGGTGGGCCACATAACACTTAAATCAAAGGAAAAAATACTTTTTTTTTAATTTTAAACCTTCACCCACAAAGCGCTTCAATTTGCAATGAGGAGTGCTTATTTAAAAGTGTGAAATAGACTGATACAAATTTTGAATTCAGCGCGGCAGCGCATTACCAACATTGTCGTGATGTAGAGGTTAAGTTAAAATGAAATAGTAATATATTTTGTCCTAGTTGAATAATACGATTGTTCACGATGAATATAGTTGCGCATATTTTACATAAGAAAGTCCATTGCGCATTTTTGTGTTGAAAAAGACATGCTCGCAATATTTAAATCGTGCCCTTTTACAATACTATTTTATCAGTCTAATTCAGGTTTAAAATGAAATTGTTTCTAATCATATTAATAAATATTGTTTTCTTTTCATAGCTGCGAACTCTGAACATAAAACCTGTAAGTATTCTCAATTTAATCATTTATTTATTTAATAAAGTGCTGAAATGACTAAAAATGGTTTTCTTTCAGCATCCGGCCGAGTAATAAAAACAAACAAAGCGTTATATGAATTTAGTAAGTTACAGATTCTTTATTAATATACATGCATGGCGTTTTCTAATTCTATGCCGTAGAAGCAAATTAAGTCCATTTTTTTCGAAAATAACACTTTTATAAATATTCTAATGGTAGCATGCTTTAGTTAGTACATACTCCTAACAGGTTTGGAGGTAAAGACGTTTCAACAGTGTCATGTTCTAGTTAATTGTATTATTTAATTGTTTTTAAATCGTTTTATCTAGTTTGCGTCTGATGTACAGAATTAGATGTAAACTTTCCAAATTTTATAAAATACTGGGTGTTTTAAAATATACTCCTATTTATTAATAACTTTAATTTTAGAACGTTTTGAACTTATAATGGAGCAAAAACTAACAAAAAATCCGAAACTAAAGTTTCCAAAACTACAGTCAACAAATGACGTAAATAAAACTCAATCGTTATTATCTTCAAAGAAACAGGATAAAGTTGATGTAAAAGAAACTGCAAAAAACCGTAAAACTAAAATGGACGAACCAGGACCATCAAAGAAACCTGAATCTGATAATATATCTTCAAAGAAACAGGATAAGAAAAAAGTTGATGTAAAAGAAACTGTCAAAAATCGAAAAAATAAAATGGACGAACCAGGTCCATCAAATTACAAAAATAAACGTATATCTGATACATTATCCTCAAAGAAACAGGATAAACAAAATGTTGTTGTAAAAGAAATGGTAAGAAACCGAAAAAATAAAATTAACGAACCAGGGCCGAGCAAAAATAGGAAGAGAAAGCAAGAAACGAAAGATGTTAGCACAACGCCAAAAAAATTGCCCAGAAATGCAAAGAACGTTAATAATGCCTCACCCGATAAGGAAATGCAGAATTTAAATTTCAATGAAGAAAGTATTAGAGATGATATAATGACAATAGATTTTGATTCAACGCATGAACAAAATACGAAAGTACAAATTCATAACAATATTGGTACAAATGAAGAAATTAAAAATATTACTTTAACATTAAAAGAAACATTAGAATCGCTTAATGTAGTTCAAAGTTCACCTGTAAAAGGTAAACCAAATGAGGAAATTGTAAGCACTGTCCAGAATACTGAAACATTAGAACCTCCTAATACAATTGAAGTTAAGCCTGTGAAAGGCAAACCTGGAAGAAAGAAGAAAGTGTTGTCAGACAAACAAGTTGAAGTTACTTCACAACGCATTACACGTGCTAGGAAGAAAGAGATAGAAGCGAGTAAAAATATCACTACTGAACCTAAAACAAATGAAATGTTAGTAGAATCTATTAACATTTCAACTACAATTCCAAATTTTAATCAAATATGTGAGTATTTCACTAATGATGGACCGAAACCGGCTTTCTTTGAAGACAAGTTATATAAAAATAACGAATTATACGGAGGTTGGAGTAAATCTGCGAGACAGGAATTCATCACCAATCCTCTAGCTCCTAACTTAAAACACGCTGAATCATCGAAATATGCGCAGAATATTTCTGGGTTATTAAAAATTGATAAATATGTAGGACCAACAATTGTGCAAAATTATTGTTTCGTAAGTAATTATCATTGAAAATATATTAGTTAAGTATACATATTTTATTAATTTTCTAGAATTTTATGGTTCATGAGGGTGCAGCAGAAATTTATATAATATTTTCAAATGACGATAAAGTGTTATTCACATGTGAGAAAGGTGGATCATTTTATTTACCACAAAGTAATTATTAATCCTTTTTTCATTTAAAAATATTTTAAAATGTTATTTATTTAAATGCTTTTTACAGATTGTATTTATTTCTTGAAGAATTTGGGGCAAGAAGAATTACAAATCTTTTACAGTAGACAATCAACTACGAAGAATTAGTAATAAATAAATAAATAAAAGGTATTAAAAAGATTTACTACTATTTATTATTTTTATATCGTTTTTTTCCACGGCGAAAAAAATGAATTTACTTGAAATATTGTTGCATAATATATATTATAATATTGACTTTTTTTGCATTTCTTTATAATAAATTTAGTAATAAAATGTTTTATTTTGTTGTTGTTCAGTAAAAGTTTGTTTTATAGCTATGATTAGCATTCACACCTCATTTCTTTCCTTGTCCTTCGATCTCTATGGTGAAGCAATGCGAGGGTCGGTTGGTACTTGGATGCGTGCCAATAGCAACTCTCAGCTCGCCCTGCTATTATTTAGCGGTAATGTATGTATTCCTATCCAACGGTGCAAAAATTCAAAGACTAAAATCACCTGGTAAGAATGGATGAACACCGTTTGCCATAGAGAGCCATAAACAGCAAAATGCAAGGTGTGAGACGAAGGGAAAGACCGCGAAGAACGTGGGAGGAGGCTGCCAGGACTGACGCCAAGCAACTCCTAGAGGTGAGATGTTGGAGAAGAGCGGCAAGGGACAGAGATGGATGGTCGATGGAGGCAACTTTTGCAGGAGACCCAGGGTCGATAGCGGCCTGTTGTGCCAGCAAAGAAGAAGAAGAATGTGTTTCTAATGAGTATGATTGTGTTTTAGTGGATATGATTCGTATATCTTATGGGAATGAATGTGATACGCAAGCGCAAATTAATTTCTTAAACCGCAACGATACCGGGAAGGTGAAAACTATGACACCTATCTAGAGAGCAAGCTGTCGCAACAAGATGCAGGCAGGCCGCAATTTACGGTTTCACTGATTGATCTTCCTGATCGACGATCAGTGATCACAGACCAGTAATTCAGAATCAAACTATCGCCTTCAATCATTTCTATAATATAGTTAAACATAAAATTTGTTTTTCTTTTTATCACTATACAATATAGGTGGGTATGGAGGGATTGGCAAAATTAAAACCCTGAGCTTAACCTTGGTTAAGTTCAGGGTTTCTTGAAATGCATGTATAAACTACGAACAACAGAAAGGGCCATGGAACGTGCCATGCTCTCTAAGCCTAAGGGATAGAATCAATCAAACTATCATTCGGCATAGATCCAAGGTTATTGATGTGGACGAACAAGTAGCCAAACTAAAGTGGAACTGATTGTGAGCTGTACACATCGCAAGGCTTGATAACAGCAGATCGGCCATAAGATTCACACAGTGGAGACCAAGAGAGACAATCAAACAAGATAGGTAGACATCAAGGAACCAACTGGAAGAGAATGGTACCACAAAGCACAAGAACTAGATACATGGAAGATGTATGGAGAGTTCTATGTCCAGGAGTGGATGAACTAAGGGTTTAAAAAAAAAACTATACAATATCGTGTGAAACTTCCCTAAGTCGAACTTCTATAATTAAGAATTTAAAAAAAACTATACGATATCGTGTGAAACTTCCCCAAGTCGAACTTCTATAATTAAGATTTATCTAAAAATTGATTTCAAATTCTTGTATAACTCATAGAAATATTGGACTGCATATATTTTCTATGTGCTAATGTAAAGTGACCAGACGTCCCGGATTTGGGTTCTTAGTCCTGCATGGAACACCGTCCCGGAAAGTATCCCGCATTTGGTCATGTAACATTTACAATGTTCGCAAGCCGGCAAGAACACAAAATTGTTGTTTTTTTTACTATCTATATGCTTTGTTTCTTATGTGTTTGCGAACGTAAGGATTGCGCTTACGGCCTTTAAAGCGAAAGTTTATCTACAAATTGCACGTGTAGAACGCGTAAACATTGACCAATAGAATGCAATAAAATAGAAATGTAATACACTAAAATACAGTACAACAAAAAAATCATGCATAAACATTTTGTAGATAAGCTCTCGCTTAAAAATGAATGTTGACTAGAAATATGCATGCATAAAATGGGATGTCGGAGGTTTGCCCCATTTTTAGTTCTTACAACTTTACTTTATGCTAATGGCAATCGTAGATTGATATATATTTTAAGGTGATTGTGAGTTGTAACCTTAACAATTCATATGCATTATGCACTGATAATTGCCTGTTAATTTAAGTAAAAATTGTCGCACAATTCCTATTTTTCTCACTTTTCTATGAGTATTTTTAGCGTCCATTAACGATATTACCACAATATAATATAATATATTGTCTGTGATACTACCGTTGATACTATTTACGAAGTTTGATATAATTAAAGAAACTATGCAAATTAGGACTAACAACGATTAAATTCTTTAAAGTATACTTTGTATCATACAAGTTTTAAATTTATTTTCAAATTATTATGAGTATACAATGCAACTATAAATAAAAAATAAATTTAAATATATATCTATATAGACATTTATATTCTTCAATAGCACCAACAATAAAACTATTTATTTACTCAAAGTAATAGTAGAAAACTAAACAAGGATTCATTATTTTACCTAAAATACATAATCGTTAATAAAATGTTTTGTTGTTGTAGTTTTAACTGAACTTTAAATTAATTATATTAATAGAAAGATGTATCACCAATTCGTAGTATACAGCTATCTAAATTATTTAAGAGTGTTACTTAATATTAGATCATTCAATTTATTTATCAATTCAGAATTAGCGCCAAGCAATACATTTATTTCTTGTTTATCTTTTTCAGCCTCTTTGAAAATATTTTTCAATTTACGATTTTGTATTTTATTCACTGACACAGCCGTTTTCGTACCATTTTTATTCTGATTGAGTATCGCTTGTATTTCATCAATATATTGAATACTATAAATCGATAAATTTTGAGAAAATGTCTCCAATTTTCCTTCATATATAAAAACATCCTTCTTTAATATCATCGTTTGTAAATATATCGTTTGAGCGATTTTATACCAATCACCCAGAGCTTCAGCTAACTGATTGTAGGCTGGAATACATTCATTCTCTAATAACTGCTTAATTCTACGATTAGTTTCAGTAATTTTAATTCTCTCTAGGACGTGGAATTGCTCATCGTTATAACTCAACGAACGTGTCGCTCGATCACGTACTAAATGCTGCCAGGAGTCTCTAAGCCTTTCCACCAAAGTTTTACCTCTCTCCGGAGCTTTAGCTTCAGAAGGACATTTTATTAATTTACAAGGCGCTTCCCATTCTAGCTGAAGAGTATTTTCCACAATATTTCTTTGATAAATTTGCGTTACCTTTGGTTCAGTCTCACTTAAAAAATCCTCACTTAATTTCTGTAGTTCATCAGGGAAATCCATTAATTTCAATTTATTCTCCTTATTCGTTAGTTTATTGATAGCAGTTTGTGCCAAATAAAATGCCTGTGCGGACATTCGATGATTACTCGTAATTTCTTTCAAATGTGTGCATTTTAAATGTGAATGATTCAACGCGTTTTTAAGAAATTTGCTAAAGCAATCAACTGCATATTTAATAAGTGTTGTTGAGAGAGAAATGCTTTCAATTCGTCGTTTGCACATATGCCCAATACTGCAAGCTGTTTTTGCTTGAGAGGCGTCGGTTTCAACAGATACTAAATTAGCAAATTCAGGGAATTTCGGCACCTCCGGTATTGCAATAGTTGAGACATTATTATTTTCCTTACTGAATAAAATTAATGGTTCAATTTCTTTCATGGTCGGATAACCTCCAGCAAGCGTTTCGTCTCCAACAATGTCAACAAATAAATTTTCTTTCAAGAGTAAAATTTGATTTCCTAGGTTTATATCAGTTTGCTTACAAATGTAATTATGTAGATGTTCATATGTCTCATCGGGATGAATATACACTTTAATGCTTATGGCTCGATTAACATGAAATATGTTTATTACATTTCGAGATAAGACATTTGTGACTTCATTAAAGAACTTTTCAAAGCTCCAAATCCGATTTTGATCAGCCTCCAACAATCCAGCTAGTAGAGGTGTTACAATTTCTTTCAAACCTGCACTCAACTGGCAGTTATTAGGTAAATTGCGATTCCATTCAATTGGACCTTTATCCTCTGTTTGAATGCCTGAAATCACTCCACTTTCCTTTTGTGTAGTAATCCTGTACATTGTTTCTTTATTTCTACGTCCTCCATAAGGACGGAAAGGTAAATTTCCAGTTGCGACGTGATATAATGTCACACCAATCGACCATAAATCGACTGTCGCTCCAAAAGTTTTCCCTGGAGGTTTACGTAAAACAGCTCTTTCATACATGTCAGGATGTAAGTACTCTTCCGTTCCATATAAAGAATTAAATTGTTGACCTTCTTGTAATTCTCTTGCAGCGCCAAAATCAGTTAATTTATAAACAGTCGTTCCATCATCACCTATAAATTTCATTATATTACCAGGTTTTAAGTCACGATGGACTAGATTATTATCTCTTAAATGCTTCATTCCAGCTGACAGATGATCTAATACAAGCAGAAATTCATTTTCTTCCAGTCCATATGTGTTTTCCGGATCGTCTAATATATTGAACAAACTGCCGCCTGTACACAATTCCATTACTATAACTTTGCCACGACTTTCCTGCTGCTCCTCTTCTATAGCTAACAGTTTAACAATGTTTTTATGCTTAACTTTTTTAAGAACTTCGAATTCTCGCATTTGTACTTCATGGGGACGCATATGACTGAGTTGATTGAATGTTTTTACAGCAACGGGTTCACCATTAATTTTATTTACACCTTGATATACTGCCCCTGTAGCACCTTTTCCGAGTACACTAGTTGTGCACCAAACATGATTCGCAGAGCCTCGTAGAAAAGACATTTTCTTCTACGACAACAAATATTTGAGGTTATGTTTATGTATACAAAAAATGTTATTATTTACATAGCTTACCTTATGCGGTATTAATAGATGCTGACACACTATTTATTATTACTCAATTGCAGTCTTAATGTAAGTAGAAGACACATTTTCGCTTTTGAAGAACGAAATCGATGAACTTAACATTCTGGAATGTTTAATATCATTGAACTGTGAAGGAGAGAATCTTTCTTTGCCACAAAAACTTACGAAGCGTAGAAATAAAAAGTTACTTTCTATGTGTGTTTATTTATCGAGTGATAATTGATCATTAAGTTTGATTAAAACAAATTTATAATTTAATAATATACGTGATTGGTTTAGTTACAATTCTATATGGAATGAATGAAATCTGGGAAACCCAGACGATTTTGCATTGTTGAATAAACTTAGGAAAGATAAATTCGATAGAAATAATAAACACTTCGTCGTATTTCGCGAATTCAATTGCAATTTATTATCTCTATTTCAGTGACGTACCCAATAAATATAAAATAAAAATGAATGTTTTATATAAACATAAATTGATTTACAGGAGTAAATAAATATGTTATTAAATAGTTTATTAATAATTTGAATATTAATTATTTAACAATAAAGTATTTTATTGTATATTGGGTTGCATAAAAATATTATTACATTGTCTTTGGTTATAAATTATGCAGAAAACTGTAAATTGTATTAGTGAATCGTTTATTTGTAATATTAATGTTAATTGATTGCAATTGTCTAGTTTTCCCATCAACATAGATGGAAACATGTAAAATGAATCCGCCACTGCACATGAGCATGCGCTTTTCGTTGGAAAATGTTTGGATTGAATTATCCAGGCGTCCCGAACAATTCCAGCTTCAGCACAATTTTCCATTCCAGTCAGTGTTAGAACCTGCATGGAGTGAAAACCGCACCATATAAAATCTCTCTCACATTAATAGAATAACTAATAGATCGTGAATTAAAACGGTCAATTCATTTATTGAAAATGCATCTGTTGTTCAGCATTTGTTAGTCGGTGAGTAAAAAATGATATGTTTTGATTTATTATATTGCAAATGTGTGAAAATTCAATTGGTTTTTAATCTAAACAGGTGCACTATATTGATCATTTGAATTTTCTTACATAGCCACACGTATTTTTCTCTGTTTTTATGAAATGCGACAAATTTATGTGTCTGTTGTTCTTGTTTGGGGTGGAAAATACGGGATTTTCAAATAATTTATCGATAAGTTTTATGTGTGATTTGTTGTTTGCCTGAAATGGTTCAACGAAAAACATCTTCATTTTTTATTATGTTTGAAAACAGATGGTTTTTGGTATTATTAATTATTAACCTTCCGAATGAAATTATTTGGATTATAAGGGTGTATAATCAACTGGTTGTTGTGGATAGGAAAATCAGTACATATTATTATATAAACCTAAATAGATGTTAAAACAACGCACTGCTATATTCACATTTCTCTGAAAAATTGATTTTATGAATTAAAACAATTTATTTTAGTGCATTTTATTTAATTCGGGCGAATCCTGTGTTATTTTAAATGAGTTCTTTTATATAAATATTTGAAAAGGTTTTTTAATAGGATTTTACAATTTTTAATGAATATTTTGTCAGGCGAGTTTGTTATACGAAGAATGTTGATAACAGCTTGACTAATATTTATCGAACATTTGTTATTCCTTGAAAATTTCTGTTTCTTTGTAATGATTTATATATAAATGTGTTTCTTTTCTTCCTTTTAACTAGCAATGATTTTTGATGTTTATTCCTATTTTTGTGTGTGTGCTTTATTTGGATTAACAGTATATTTGGGATAAGCCGTGTGCCTTTAAGAGAATAAATAACATTTTACGATTATGGAATATTTAAAACGTCGCAATAAATATTTTATTATACATAAAATACATTAATAAAGGTTTGAATAGAATTGTCTAATTAAATCTAATAAAATACTACCTCCGGTCCAGAATAGTTGTCACATTTGATGCATAAATTTTGTTCCATAATACTTGTCACATTTGATCAAATTTTTGTAGCTATAGCTTTAACTGTGTCAGACCGATGC
>JAODFZ020002491.1:0-14091 GCA_027574845.2 Deinopsis erosa
TTAATTCTTAAATATTTGAAATGAAATATTATTTATATTACGAAAATTGAATTTTAATTAAATTTATTTGAATGCTTTGTTTAATTGTTAACTGATAGCTGACATAAAATTGCAATCAAATTGACTTGGAAGTTGTGTGACCAGAAGCGCATTTATTAATTGGACCGTTTATTTTGAAAGTGGTGTAAGTCCATTTTTAAAAAAAATTAGATATTACGCAATTTATGCTTAATTTAGTCTAAACTTTTCATTTATAACTAATTAGAATTTAATATCTTAAAAAATGCCAATGTTTTGTTCAATTTAAAATTGACAGCTAAAACAAATTGTGTAATTGTTAATTATGACACTGGTGTAAGTCCAATTTCCATAAATAGACGGCGGAATTGGTGGCATTCGTATCTTCCAAACAATGCAGATTTTGGTATCATAGAAATGGCGTTACGAAAAAAGAATTATTCTGATGTTATAAAACAATGTAGACAACATAATAAATTTATTTTACACGAAATGAAACGAGAGAATTTCGTTTCAACAAAAAATCTACAAAACGCAATTAAAAAACAATAAGAAGAAACACTAATGGAGAAAAAGTAAATTGGTTGCAAATATGTTGGATGAGGTTTTGCAAAAGTGCACCGTATACTATTTTATATAAAACATCAATTGAGCACACAGATTTTAAGACTTTAAATTTATCACCTACATGTTGGGGAAGGCCGTCAAAATTTTAAAACATTACCCTACCGCCTTTGTATCGCGATGCCAGGCTTATTACATCGGAAAAATATAAAGATATGGGGCAGTTATTGCCTTACATACCTCCTGTGCATCATAAATATTTCAAGACACTGCCACATGAACAGTATAAATAGATAATTTTTAATGATATTTTATTTTTCTATATTGAAAATAAATGATTTTTACAATTGATTAATTGTGAAAGTGGTGTAAGTCCTTTTGCAGCCCGTAAATATACATTATTTTAGTTATATTCGCCTAAAAGAAATTTATATAATCAAATTACATACTGATAAATTGATAAAAACATAGCCAGACTTGAAATAATAAATCAATATTTTTTAATTGACAAATTTGCAAACCTTTAATTTTCTCAAAACAATAAAAAATGGACTTACACCACTTTCAAAATAAACGGTCCATATATTGAAGTCTTTATACCTTAGCAGCTTGAATCATCTTTGCAACTTCCACTTTAGTTTTACCCTTAACAGGTTGATTATTAACTGCAACCAATTCATCACCTGATTGCAATGTTCCATCTTTACTAGCAGCGGTATTATCAAATATTTGGACGATATATAGGCAAGGACATAATGGCGCACCTCCGCCAATACTAATTCCAATTAGATTATTTGTATCTTTTTTTATAACAACCGTTCCTGATGTTATTGTCATCCCCCTAAAATTTAATAAATTAGTCTAAATCCATCTATTAGTGAAGGAAACATTAACATGCTATCTATGAACTAAACACACATTTAAAGGTGTTGTAAAAAATACTACATGTTTTTGTAAAACTATTTATTCAAAAATATCTAAATGAGAAGCAATTAACGCATAATGGAATTGTGTGAATGTCAGCATTTGTTCAATAACGCAAAATATACAATTATTGTTTATTATTTTTAAAAATTGTTAAAACAATGTTACTTATAATAATTGTGTCAGCAAGATAGGTTTAAAACCTTCACACTTGCTTAACTTGACGCACTGGACGAAATATTTTACTATTGTATTAAATTATAAAAAAAAAATATATATAAAAAAATTCTTGTGCGTTGTGATATTACTTTATTTATACGATTCTAGCGTGCCACCTGCAAAAATCAATCAAAGCTCTTTGTATTAATACATGCTCATCTATTTGATGTATTATTTAGCTGTTTTCTACAACATTTTTATACTTACAATGTATTTTCTTTAAGAATAAATTTATCGCTTGGTCCCATTTCAAACAATAACCATTCATTATTGTCAGATTCAATCTGATCATTTTTATTATTCGAATCATCTTCTTGTTTCGTTTCAAGCACATTATTTGCGTTCACCGATTGCTCATCATTGCTAAAGATTATCACTCGCGTTTTTGAAAAAAAACTATTTGCAAATCATGCAAGAGATTTTTTTAATACTTACGTTAAAGGCGTTGTAGAAGACGTAGCAGTTTGAGCCATTATTGTTTAAATAATTTTAAATTACATTAAAGTAATACAAAGATGTACAAAAAAAAACGAAATGATATAAGAACAAAAAATAAATAATAATTACAATTTATCTTCAAATGCCATTTCAGTAAAGTGCAAATGATAAAGGGATGCTGGTATACTCATATATTGAGAGGATGATGTTAATTGCCACATATCCCATATGATTATTTAGAAAATTGATAGAAAATTAAAATAGAGCATGCAGATTTAAACCATAACACTGAAACAACAAACAACACAAATACTTTTTAAAATGTATGATTAAGAATAGCAAAGCAAATAAAATACAAACATGTTTTAATTTATTTGTTCGTACACTCATATATGCAAATGAAATATGGATTCAATTTACCGGAACTATTATCACATTGTTCATGTGATAAGAATTACACGTTTCTTTTTTTGATTGTACATTCAGTATAAATACGTTTTAGAATAAAATAAAATATGAAACGTACATTTTGTCCTCTTCCAAAAAGTATTCGTCGTCGTAGTCACTTAACATGCTCTTTCTTTCAAATTATTTTATACTATATGTTAGTCTACAATGTTTACGATATAGTTGAGTTATGCGTCGCGACGCTTAAAAAATCAATAAGTTTTCGATGTAGAGCTGACATCTTTTGTTTGGTAGACGAAATTTTAATTTAAATTTTAATGAATTCATTAATTATATGAATTAAATGATTAGGAAAGTTTTGTTGATTAATGAAGGTTTTTTTTTAGCAAAATGTACGTCACACACTGGGATTTTTATATGTACAATTCGATTTATAGAAACAGTTTGTTTATAGTTTTAATTGTGTTTAATTAAAACATTAGCATGAAATTTAAATAAACAAGATGGTCAAGGTTAATAAGTTAATGATATTGTATGCAGATATAGCTTAGTTATTCTGTCAGCATGTTTGGAAATGCAGTAAAAATAATTTTGTTAGTCTTTTGTTCGACAAGTGCAACTTATATGGTTCCAAATGTTGAATTTAAAGCATTTAATGGAAAAGGACTTAGAGTCTCAATACCAGGTAAGTAAAATTATGAAAATTAGTCAATTATTTGAAGAGTAAATCATTTAAGATGCTCCTGGCATAAAACAATTTGCATTTCATGGCAAATTAAATGAACTTATAAATTCTGTATCACCCGGATCAATTTCTAATGAGCTTAGAAAACCTACGAATGGAAAGTGGGAAATTTATTTTCCAAATGTTGTATTATCAATTGGAGACGTTTTAAATTATTGGATATTTATACAAGTTGATCAGTTTGGTTATCAAAAAGATAAATTATCTTGGACTGTAAACGGTAAAAGAAGCCATTGTTATATTTTGGTTAAACTCAATGAATGAATATATTATTTTAGAGTTGATTGATAGCGATTATGTGGAAGATTGTAAAAAAACCGATACTTTTTATAAAGGAGAATTTGTTTGTACAAATAAAATCATTTTTGATGATACTTTTGAAAATTTGAATAATTGGAATATTGAGAAATATATTCCGTCTAGAGGGCCTGTAATTTGAGAAATAAATTCATATATTTACGTTTCTAACAATTATTTTTATAGAATTTTGAATTTAATTACTATGATCCAAGTCAGGTGCGTATGGATGGAGCCAAAGTAGCTATTACACCAAAGGCAGCTACTGATGAATCAGATTTAAAAGGAATTTTGGACTTGACGAAAGGGTAAAATCCAAATTGTTTCCCTTTACAAATATTGATCAAAGAAATTATTTTTAGCTGCACTAGTATGCACAAAGATGAATGCATGGCTCAACAATGGGGTGTATTTCTATTACCTCCAATTAAATCTGGTAAAATAACTTCAAAATTTAGCTTTAGATATGGAAGGATTGATATTCGCGCTAAATTGCCGGAGGGTGACTGGATTTTTCCCGGTATTTTGTATAAAATATTGTATTTATAACATTTTTCAATTTTCTGTTAATAGATATAAGTTTGGTGCCTGTGGATCCACTTGTAGCGGACTCAAAAATTTGGATTGCTTATGCCAGAGGCAATTTAAAGCTACTTGCTAATGATGGTACAGATATTGGTGGGAATTTATTATTTGGCGGTCCTATTATTAACACACATGAACCACAACGTAGCGAAAATTTAGTCTCCAAATTGAGTACAACACCATTTTCAAAGGATATGCACACCTATACATTAATTTGGGAACCAAGTAAATTATTTATTTTATATTTTTGATAAAATTATTATGTTTAGTCAAAATTTTAAAATTAATCAAGTTATTTTTCATTTAATATTGAAATGTCACTTTTCAAATTAAATTAGGTTAATTATTTGACAATTAGTATAATTTAAAAAAATAATTTTAGTAATAATAATTGTAATTTCAGAAAAGTTGCGGTTTTTCTTTGATAATAAGGAATATGGTGTTGTTAGTAATAAATTAGAATCATTTAATAGAGAAGTAACCCAAATATTATATAAATATTAAATAAAAAATTAATTTTTTTAATTTTAGTGCTTTATATCAATCGGATTGGGAGTAGGAGGAATAAATGACTTTCCAGATAACTTTACCTCATCAACTTATACAAAACCTTGGATAAATAAAGATAGGAAACAACTTAAAGACTTTTTCACAAGTAGAAACTTGTGGAGACCTACATGGAAAGAGTTTAATTCATCACTGAAAGTTAACTATGTTCGCGTAACATCACTCGCCTAATTGTATATAGAATATAATAAATAAATTACCTTGATTAGTATGATTGTTTTCTGCACATTGATTTAACCAAATAATTAATGACACTGTCAATTATTTACAATGTTGTACACATAATATGTCACATTCGGAATTAGTAGCGGCACTATGTACGGCTCTTACATTTGCCTGTGCTGTTCAAATTATAATAACATGCTGTCTAGCATTTGCCTTTTCACAATTTATGTCTGTGTTACATTGTAATTTAGCTACTGCTGCTGGTGTACTATCTGGATTAGTGACTGTGCCAACGGTTATACAGTTAAGAGCTGCACAAGTGTAAGAGTCTTAATTAAATGTTCTGAGAAATAAAAAATAAAAAATTGTTTTAGTTCATCGCGTGTTGGTAGAAAATATGGATACACAATTTGGTATAAGCGATTGGCTATTGGTGCATGTGCAATCCTACAATTTGTTACATGGTTATGTACAATTATTAATGTATTTACAGTGTTTGATAATAATACCTTCCTGAAAGTAATGAAAAAATATCACAAATCTCAACATAGTAAAAGTATTGTTGATAACATTCAATGGTTTCTTCAATGTTGTGGAGCTAAATCGTATAAAGATTGGTATGAGTTAAATTGGGGTGGATTTGTGTTTGATACATTAAAACCGAGACAGTAACTTATCATTTAAATAATTATTTACACAATTATTAGGTTTCGCATTTTAGACGAAGATCTTTTAAAGATTTGTTACTTGATGACACCGACGTATTTCCTGATTTGTCTATAATGCGACGCGATGCTGTACCCTTTTCATGTTGCGCAGAAATTGCAAACTCTGCATGTCTGCATCAAAATTTAGAGCAATTAGGAACGTATACTATAAATACTGATGGATGTACTGCTCGACTAGCAAGTACAAAAAACTCAATATTGTGGGTTGAGTTTTCTATATATTTAATTTGTCTAATTATTGAAGTAATAATAAAACATTTAATATGTAGTAAATAAAGTTTACATAAATTAATTTTTAGCTAACTATTCTGTATTTTTTGAAATCTGATCCACCATCACATCATTCTAAGATATCCGGAGGTTCTGAATCAAAATTGTTACATGTGAATGAAAAAAGGGAATTTAGTAAATTTCTAAATCAAGTTGAATCGTCCGGTAATGACAGTCAGTAATGTATGAAATAAAGTAGAAAAATATATATATTTATCGGAATTAAATACACGAAACGTAACTAATATATTATTTTGTACAATAAAATAGTGTAAAATGTAATACTATACTTTAATTATATCTATTAATAATTACAATAGAAATATTTTCTTTATGGCATATAATTTTTTTCTTTGTATGGTTTATCAACAAGTTTAAATATTTACGCCTTGTTTTAATTCTAAAAATTGGAAAGGCACATGCAGAGTACAATGTTTATGTTCTACGACTAAATGACCTCGTCTATGAGAAGCACCGATAACAAGAACAGTTTCGCCTTTAAGCAAAACTGGTCCTTCGCCATTCACATCTTCAGGAAATGACATTTTCATGACACGAGTTTGTGGATAACCGAGCTTTGTATTGCCAGCAACTGTATATGATCTGCTTGGAGGAACAGGCGGCGGCCTTTCCAGATCTAATCCAAACAAGTTACATGTTTGTTGGATGATTTTATTATCGCATTTTTCATTTGGATCTGGTGGAGGAGTGCCGGCAATTGGTTGCGGTCTTGGTCTTGCGGTTGTACCATTTGTATTTGTTCGATTAACGATTGTTTGATTAATTGCAACCTTTTCTCTTCGTATAGCCGCCCAGCGATATCTGCATCTCCATCCTCGCCACGTCGCTTGTATAATTGTTGCTGATTTTTGTCGCGTTTCATTACGAAGATTTTCTAAATGCTGTCGGATTCCCTCGCTAAGGAAAATGTGCCTTTTACCAAGCGCCCAACTTGTTGATACCGCTGGATTATGATGTTTCGATATAAGGTCGACAACGTGCTGTAAAATTAAATGGCAATCATCCGTGACCTTTTCTTCAGTGCGGTGTAAACGAGCGAATGGTGCAAGTAATCGGTATCTGGCATTAAATGCTTTAAATCGCATCCTATGTGGATAGCCTCCCGCCATTAAATTAACAGTCTCTAGAATTTGCAAGGAGCGTATTTGGCGCACGACTGTTCCTCGATCGAACCGATTGGGGGTCTCTTGTGAATTGCTGCGAATGCATCGTACGAAATGAGGCCTCGCGTGAACGAGAGTTCTTAATAAATTATCAAGTCGTGTGTGAAAATCTTGAGTTAGTGTTGATATGGGTTCATCACCGTTTAATAAGTCTGTATGAGATGTGGGCGATATTCTAAAACTAACACCTCGTGGTACATTCTCTACGGAATATAACGCTTTCAATTCGCTGCCAAACAAATGAGTTGCAAAACCGAAATTGCAATTATGTTTATAAAATACTGCTACAAGGTCATCAGGAACAACATCTCTATTTGTATCTAAAAAGTCTGATGCATCGTAAACGACGCGTTCAGCAAAATGCTGAATTCCGAACAGTCTTGGCTCTAGCGGTTTAGGATCAAATAGACGAGTATTATGCTTGTGTTGTACTTTTATTTTAGCTACATAGGATTCGGCTGTACCACGTATCGAGCATTCAACGTCCAACATGCTTAATAGACCAGTACGAAGCGAAGATATAAGATCAATGCAAGGCACGTTATCAACATAATCAACCTCAACTTCACAATTAATGCCTTCATCGCGGCAAGATTCAATGCTCGATTTAAATATGTGTGTATTGTAAAAGTGCTGCATTGTTTCAGCGCAAAGATTTATACATAAATGTTCTAATTGGCTGGGCTTTGGATCTTCAAATCCGAACATATCTAAAATGCCAATAAAACCATCGGTTGCATGTCGCACTGCATTGTTTAACGCTGCCATCGATTTACTTCCAGCATTAGTTCCGCCTATTGTTGAAGCATGCTGACTCGTGACTTCAGCTTGATTGTGAACGGATTCGTTGGAATCTGAACTGAGAGTGCCAAGAGTTGAACCCAATCTTTTCAAACTATTCGCGCGTCGTACGATTGTTGCTACAGTACGGCAATATAATGCTTTCGCAAGACAATCTCTTGTCATATTCGACATATTAGCATCGCATACTGATTTGACAAGTTGCCCGCGAGCGTTATGAGTACGATATGTGAGGCCTCTGAATAATGAGGCACCGGAAACACCGAGAAGGCCTGCAACTGCGTTTAATTCCGTCTCACCTTTCACCTCCACTTCTAAACCTTTGCCATCCATAAATTGCACATTACCCAATAGTAGCACTGCTGCAAGTACTCGAACAACGTCTAGGAATGGTATTCCCAAGACACCAAGACATTGTTTCCATGCTTGAAATCTGTGAAAGAAAACAATATAAATTGATAGAAATAAACTTTCTTTTGTTTGTTTGTTTATAAACACGAACCTATTCGAATCTTCAGTCAAATCTTGCCGCGTATCACCATTCTGTAAGTACCGTAAAGTAGAAGGACTACATCCATCAAGATTCAATTTGGTTCTTTCCTCACTAGACAAGCCAGCAAGCATTTGATAAAAGATGTGATAATTTTTCTCACCTCGCAGAGGTTGAATGACACGTGTTTGGTCGAGAAAGTAGCAATGAATTTTTGTGCGGTAAAGAGCACCGTCAGTCACTTGTACTTCGATGAATTGTCCCTACACATTTAAAATTACAGATGAACAAATTTGTTTTTTTATTTTATTTAATTTACATACAATTCGACTTGATTCCGAATTGGTCGCCGTCTTCGCTGAACCTAGAGATCGTAGTACTGTAAAAGCGGCAGCAAGGTGTTTGAAGGCGTCCGTCTCTGGTCCTCCGCCTGCAACAGCAAAAAGCTGTCGTAACAAGAGCATGGACGCATGACTTTTACCGGATCCACTTGTTCCTATATAGAAAATAAAAAAAGTGTTTTTGTTTTTTTTATGAGTTATTCATTTTTATACCAGAAAGTATAATAGCTTGAGGGTAACCAGTTTCTGATTGTTGCCTAACTGCCTCCTGCACTACTCTATTTAATTGCGAACTTAGAACTAACCCTCTAGTGCTGCTTAATGTTAAGGGATTGCCAATATCTCTATAAGGATTTACACAAAGCAGGATCGGTCCAATGTTTGTCTGCAAAGAGCGAAATTAATGAGATGAAGGTGCGATGTTTACAAGTGCAATAAGTAACAGATTTGTAAGAAAAAGGAAAAAAACTGTTAAAGTATATATGGTATGTAAATGTGAAGAGTAGTTTTGTCGGCAAGTTCACGGTCAGGCGTGAACAGGGCCGGCCGCAGGCTGTACTACAACAGGTGCCGCCCAAGGTCAGCTCTGTTCAATGACTTACATAGAAGTTGGAAGCGGCAAAGCGCGCCTGTAGGCACTTCATGACTGCATCTTCAGTCAGAGGACCCTCCAAGTGTATGAGGTCTTCTAAGTCAGCCCCAGCTATGGGCAAATGGGTTCGCGGCTCTGGTATAGGGACCACCGGCGGAGCCACTATCGGAGTTGACCGAGGTGGAACAATAGGTTGTTGAGCAGGAGTCTGCTGCGTAGGTCCATTTATTGTTCCAGATCCTTTCAAAGGAGTTGCCGGGGTCCCTTGTACGTGTAACCTATTTCTAAGCGTTACCAATTCACTGCTAAGGCTCCGCAAACGTTGTTGTAAATGTACAGCTTCATTCGATGAGGAAGCATCTGAAATAAAAACAACCAAATGAGAATTACGTAAACATTTATTATACATGCATATATATTATTAATAGAAACTTAATTTGCATAAACTGTCGGTGCAATAATAGGAGGTCATTGTTGTTTGTATGTAATGAATTGATTGCAACACTCATTGCCTTCAGATATTCATTTCGTTTTTTTTTTCAGTTATAGCGCCTACGTAAAGAAGAAGAACTAAATCCCTGCTGAACAGTCAGACACATTTTTGTAATGACTTTTTACACCGCAAAGGCATTTATTATCGCATGACAATATTACTGCCACAAATTCCACTTTAATTAATTCCTTGCTTTGCTTTGTAAAATGTGTGCAACAGAATGCAACAGTTTCGCTATACACAAACCCTACTTGATCGACTGGCCGATATATTTACCGGTTATGTAATAACAACAACAACACCAACTGGAATTTTTCTCCTTTTATTTATTTTTTTTATTGGAATTGCGACAACATGTGAACGAGCGCTGCTTTATTTGCAAGCACTTTTTAATAAGCTGATTAATATATTTACACGTTTTAAGTGAAAAATAATCGTAATATTGTCAATAATTTTTAATGTCTGGCAAGGTTTTTGAGAATGCAGACGTAAAAAGAACTGGTTTCATCTACTGGTCCATAATTTTAATCAACCCTCAGACATGTCTCACAACATAAAATTCAACTTTCGCTCTTTTATCGCTTTTACAATTTTCTTATTCCTCATTTCAAAATGACATTAACATTTCATTATATGACAGAAAGGTGAAAATTTTTATCTAACATCTCCCAACATGCTCACATGTATGAATTTCATCTAATTTTACGTTGTTATTGTTAATCTAACGGTAAATTTACATATTTATTAAAGATGTGTGTGTGGGTTTCTAAAGTTAATGTTACTTTATAATAAAACATGTGGAACTGCTGTATATCATGATGGACACATTTTTTTTTTAAAGTATGCGAGTTTAAATTTGTTTTTAATTGCAGATAGACTGACCAAGTGCTTCATTTTGACTTTATATTAACTAGAATTAAAATAATTAATGTCGAAAGATGTTTATATAACCAGCAACCGTTTTTCACATAACGTAATTATTCATTCACACAAAACTGTTTTTCAACTTAATTTAACTTACCATATAAGTTGTTTATTTATATTTATTATATTTTATATTTTAGATAAAAAAAAAAATAGATGTTATAACGGAATCGACACTCAATTTTGAATATCAATTAATGGTGTTGTTCCTCTCATAACTCGACCATTGATTGCATATTTACATGTAACGCTATAAATCCTAGATAATTTTCCATTCGCTGATAGAGAGAATTATTCTAGACATAAATAACTCATTCTGTTGATATAAGAATCAATAAAACTCATGTAAATTTATTGATTAATTAAATATCTAAGACAGATTTTTGATTTATTGCTTATAAAATCACATATCGCATCAGTTTGCAGATTATTTTATTATAGTTCAGTGGTTTGAACGCCATAGAAGTAATCTCGAAGTCGAGCAAATCGACTTTTGCCTTGGTTAGATGAAGTTGTGTCATCGTTCTGGAAAGGGGTACCATCAAAATAATGCACCATCATATCGCTTTGGCCCTTTCTATGCAAGTTTAATTCGGAATCTAATGAGCTTTGTATTACCCATTGATAATTATCACTAAAGTAATATTTTGGCTTTAGATTCGACGTTATGGGTGATATAATAATTATTCCAGCAAGTAAACCAGATATGAATGAAACTATTAGCGTTATTATATAAACTAGGACTAAAAATACTGCTTCAAAGAGTTTAGAACGACCCCATCCTGGACGTAAATTAGGATATTCTGGAGTAGGTTTTGCGTCACTCGGGACCATGCCAGGAAAGAGGTAATAGAATCTACCTTTATTTTTAGGTTGACTAACCACACCTATTAGTATTAATGTTGATACAATTGCTATAATAACAGGAAGTCCATGAACATTATGCGTTCCTCTAATATCTTCAATATGCATATGACGTTTAATATACGGCGTTAGAAACTTAAATCCTAATACTGAAAATAGTCCAGATGCAGCTCCAATAGCCAAAGCCACACCAGGCATCATTTTGAAGCAAGCAGCTGTTCCTATTCCTGCAGCAGCAGCTAACGTAGAATTTTGTACATGCTCAACAGTGAATCGAGCATATGCAGTAAATATTCCCGAAAATATAAAAACTGATACACAACATGATGCCATTGCTAGGTAGGTATTAATGACAGAAAATGCATGAAGCTCATCTTCATGTACTGTAGAACAGATGCTTGGCCAGAAAGCCCAAAGAAATAGAGTTCCAATTATTGAATATAATTCGGATGTAGAATTCACTTCATCTGTCGGAAGATCTTCACGGTTCGTGTCCCGGCGATATTTTCCTAAAACGTAACTAACCCCTAATCCAAAGTAACATCCAAAGCAATGCACGTAAATGGATCTACCAAAATCTTTTATTAATAAAAATTCACATCCAAGATACAAGTTTCCATAATAAAAGATTTCTTCTAAAATGCCCATAACTAAAAGTTGCACATAGTTTGTTCGTCCTAATACAGCTCCCATTGATATTAGAACAGGTATCACACCAATTTCAGCTCGTATTAAAGCTGCTATGTCAATATATATGTATCTATGATGTCTCTTATGTTGCAAACCATCAAGAAACAAAGACCATTGAAATATAATTGCAACCAACAGAAAGTTGTATCCTACAGCACTAAAACCGAAGCGGCGTAGAAAGGACATGGCAAAACCAAATCCAACTACAGTCATTATGTGTATATTTAGCAGCCAAGGATACATTTTCGTATCGTAATGTTTCTCATCATATCGTACAAAAACTATGTATAGAGCAATTAATAATGCTTGGAACAATCCTAATATAATTAAACCCTTTTTCCTTGCCGGGAACATTTTTACAAATTTTAACGTATATCTGACATAAGTTTTATTGAAAGCTTGACATAACTGCCAATAATGCGAATAACTCAACCTACGACTAACTTGTATTTATATTGCAATTAAAACGTTTGCACTTTATAAAAAAAACAAATTTTATTAGAAAGAAATTATCTTTTAATCATAATACATTATTTATTACAAATAATTATCTTAAAATACAATCAATCAAGCGTATCATATCTTTTAATCATCAAGTTGAATAAAATGGAACGAAACTAAGAGTTGGTGTGTAGGTTTTAATTTTTCATTACTGTAAGCTCTTTTCAAATATAATATAATGGAAGTAAGCAAAAAATAGAAGTATCATAAATAGTAAATTGTGAAAGTTCCCCTATGTTGTAAATGTATATAGGTAATAATAATTCTAAGAGTTTGTTGCCTTTGCCATATACGATCTAATAGACGAACTGTTTTTTCTATTTAGTTTTGTTGCTGGTTGGATGCAGTACTTGCTTCATTTATAACAGTATATTTTATAAATGTGCCATATTTATAACATCTAAAATAACTTTCTAAATAAAGGGATTGTCATTTTGAATTAAACAATCAAAGCGCACACAACTGATCAAATGAAAAATTGTTATTGGAAAGCAATTATTCGGTTTTATATATTATAGTTTAAACATATCCGGAAATATGAAATAAAAATTCTTATTACATTACGATGACGTAATATTGTTTTAAATTACTTGATACAGTTGAATTGATATTCACTTTTATGCCGTTTGTTGTTATAAGGTTGATTCACACCAATGATATTTGATATTTATTGGCTAATTAAGTTATATGTGTAAAATATTAATTAATTAAAGCTTTGAAATAATAAAATATATATTTTATGTTATAATAGTTGTACCAAACACAATATTAATGAATTTTGCATTTAAACCATATGATACTAATAACTATTGCGTAGAACTATTACATATTTTGCTGTCTATTTAAAAGTATTTCAGTTCTATTGAACTGTAATTCAAATAAAATGTAATCACTTAAAAAAAATCTCTTTTCTTTCATGTGAGTTTAAAAGAATAAAATTTACTTTTGCCATAACATATTGTAACTCCAATAATAATTCTATAATTTCTCTTAAGGATATTTTTAAATATTAAGAATAAATTTTTATTAATACGATCAATATAATTAATACATTGACTTGTAATCTAATTTGTTCAATAAAATAGGAATCCAGCTTAATTGTTATCTTTTGAATATATTTTTTACTGTCACTTTGTCCTTTTCATAAATCCATTTCATTAACGTTTTGACAATTTGATAATTTTCAGTTCTATTGAACTATAATTCAAATAAAATGTAATAACTTAAAAAATATGTTTTCTTTCATGTGAATTTAAAAGATTAAAATTTACTTTTGCCATAAC
>JAODFZ020002521.1:0-12783 GCA_027574845.2 Deinopsis erosa
CGCTTATTCATTATTCAATATTGTAGCAGACGCTTTATGGCTGTGATAATGAGTTAATTACATACAATTGATAATTCTGTTGCATGATAACAAGAATTTTAATTAAAATCATAACAATAAGAAAATGGTTATAAAATTTTATAGTTCTTAAGTCGAAAGGAACAAATTCCGCTTCATAATTCTTTGCCGGAACGTTCCGGCGTGTTCCTGTCCACTGATTTTATTACAAAAAATTGGTTTCTATATCTCATAGTCGATATTTTCTAAAGAGACTTTAATTTTTCTTAGTTTTCTAAAACTAATAATAAATATTTTCAACGTTGACGATTTGGGAAGTAACTAAACTAAACTGTTCATTAAATTTTCATACTTTTTGTAGATAAATTATAATAGGTTGGTATTGTATAAGAATTAATTGGAAAATTGCTTTAATTCAATTAATTTTTTACAGCTTTTGTTCTAAAATTATAGTGGTTTTGTATTGTATAAAAATTAATTAAAATAATATTGCGTTGAATCATAATTCAAAACAGGTAACATTCCTAAGAGACATGTGATAACGAGATAAATACATAAAATTGATAATACTGTTCAATTGTTACATGATAACAAGAATTTTTATTAAAATCATAACAATAAGAAAATGGTTATAAAATTTTACAGTTCTTAAATCAAAAGGAACAAAATCCGTTTCCTAATTCTTTCCCGGAACGTTCCGGCGTGTTCCTGTCCACTGATTTTATTTAAAAAATTATTTCTATATATCATAGTCGATATTTTCTATAAGAGACTTTAATTTTTCTCAGTTTTCTATAACTAATAATAAGTATTTTCAAGNATTAATTTTTCACAGCTTTTGTTGTATTGTATAAGAATTAATTGAAATACTATTGCGTTGAATTATTCAAAACAGGTAACGTTGCTAAGAGACATCATTAACCGTAAATATTTGCGCAAACGCGTTAGAAAGTGTCGTGTAAATATACAATCTGTTATTTCATTATTAAAAGGTAAGAATAATACGAACCGTGCACCATGTGTCTGCTTCTAAAATCGATTTGCATTAATCTATTATTGCAATTAGTTGCATCTGAAATGGTAAGTGATTTAGTAAAACATGGTGTTGTCCCAGATGTCATTGATAAATTACCGGGATCCGACTTGGAAGTGATTTATCCAGATAATCTTAAAGTTGATAATGGTAATGTACTAACACCCACAAAAGTCAAGCATCAACCGAATGTTAAATGGAATGCGGAAGAAGGTGCTTATTATGTTTTGGTGATGACTGATCCTGATGCGCCCAGCAGAAAAGAGCCAAAGTTTAGGGAATGGCATCATTGGCTAGTTGGCAATGTTCCTGGCAGTGATCTAGCTAAAGGACAAATTTTATCTGAGTACATTGGCTCTGGACCGCCTCAAGGAACTGGTCTACATCGTTACGTTTTCCTCCTATATAAACAACCAAAGAAAATTACCTTTACTGAAGATAAGTTGCATAATCGATCGGGAAAGAATCGAGGCAAATTCAATACACGCGAATTTGCTAAGAAATACAATTTGGGCGAGCCAATCGCAGCTAATTTCTTTCAAGCTGAATGGGACGATTACGTTCCTAAATTGTATAAACAATTGGAGGGAAAATAAACTTTGCTATCATAAATGTTATTATAAAATAAGTAATTTTATGCAAGTTGTAGTATTTCGCAATGTTTTCATTGCTTTAAAAATAAATTCTCTTTTTCTCAACTACACATATTATTTGATAAATTAATGACCTCCTTTATTACTGATGATACCAGAATGAGATAAATAGGAGCTGCTTTCATTGCTCTTAACAGAATCACAATAAACTTGGTGAATGATACTTGCGTTAAATTTGAATTAAAATATTTTTTTGTTGGCTATGGTATATGAACGCGAATTAGAACTTATCAGCAGCTGCTACAATATGGCTGCGGTTATTCCGAATGTGACACGGCTCTCCGCACGAATAATACGTATTTTGGGATGTAATCCTGGTGTTATGACCCTGCAAGGAACAAACACATATATTATAGGAACAGGCAAAAGGTATGATGGTAAATAGAAGTAACGAATTGATTTTGTTGATGCGTTGACATAATATTTACATAAATACCAACCTTGTAATATTAAATGCTGTTGTGGGAACGAATTAAATTTATGAATGTTTTTTTAGGAGAATTTTGCTGGATACTGGCGACGCGGGAGTTCCTCAATATATAAATCATCTTAAAACAGTTCTGCAAAACGATCAAATTGATTTAGCACACATTTTTATATCGCATTGGCATCACGACCACATTGGAGGATTGAATGATGTCCTACAATTAACAGATTACACAAGTAATTAGATTTTAATATTAAATCTATTGTTTAATAACGTTTTGCGCAGAATTTTGTCAGGTTTGGAAATATCCTAGAGACGAGGACGAATTACCGAAAAATGTAAAGTTTGATTTCTTGAAAGACGGCCAGGAATTCACAGTGGAGGGCGCTACTTTAAGAGTTCTGCATACACCCGGACATACAACAGATCATGTAATCCTTCACCTAGTAGAAGAAAACGCTGTTTTCAGTGCCGATTGTATATTGGGCGAAGGAACAGCTGTTTTTGAAGATTTACTTGATTATATGCATTCCTTGGAAGCGATTCTTGAACTAAAACCGTCCATTGTTTATCCAGGTCATGGGAATGTCGTTCCAAATGCGGTAGAAAAGATTAAATTTTACATTGATCATAGGAATCACCGCGAGGAGCAAATTCTAAATGTACTTAAATCAAATCCACATAGAAAATACAGCGAAATGGATCTTGCTAAAGTAATTTATGTCGATACACCTGAAAATTTGCTTGTTCCTGCTTCGATTAACGTTAACCATCACTTGGTGAAATTGCTGAAAGAAGGTCGTGTAAGTGAGCAACAGGGCAATTGGTCACATAAAGAACTCTCTAAAATATAGTATTATTGATAATATTACGATGTATAATTATTTATTAAATCTATTTTTTGCAATTAAAATAAAAATAATTATTATTTAATGTCGTGGACGTTTCGCTGGCGGTGGCATTGTTTCATCATAACTTTTACGTTGTATGAAATCGAGCAGCATTTCTTTCGTTATTGGACGAGCAATCGTATGCAAAACAGCTAAAAACATAAATATATTGGTAGATAAAACTAATAAATTCTTATCAAATATGTCATTGTTATCAATTATATAAGAAATTTGTTTTTTTCGTCTACTGGCGATAAACAATTTACATAATAAACTTAATTTCGTAGTCTAATCTGTTATTCATAAAGCTGTAATAGAAAATAAATTAGAATTACCGTTTGCTGTTTCGAAACTATTTGGAAATGATTTATCTGTTCGTTCGCGCATAAATTTCCATTCATTATTCTGATATTTACATTCAATTATTTTACCATCTAAGTCTTTTAATTCTTTCGTTATTTTAATTACATCAACTTTTTCATTGCATTGTCCAACAAATAGATGTCCTTCTTTGCGAGGTATCAATCTACACCAAAAAATCAGTTAAAATATTAAATATTATCATTAAACATTCATTTACCCCACGCCTCCAACTGTAACGATTTTCAATCTAAAATCAATTGAATTTAAATTGGGAGGTTTCCATTTTAATACTTCATCGCATCGTCCAGCTTTATAAGGTCCTGTCGATGGTTGGAAAATTAAACCATCAGGCTCATGACTTAAGGTTATAGCAAATTTATCACTGAGTAAACTAGCTGCCTGTTTAACGTGCCAAAATTGCTTATTGCGTACACTAAACGGCTCGTCTGCCTTATTTATAATGCCCTGTTGCATTGCATTATGTCTCGGCTTAATAATCTCATTTTCAATGCACATTAATCGTGTGGAAGCGAAAGAAGTCTTCCCAACATCCTCACCCTCAAATTTGATTATATCGTACACTAAATAACGCGCTATATTTTGATCGCCCACTTTATCTATAACCATTTCCTTTAATTAAACAAATTGTGTAAAAAAATGAGTAAAACATTTCTAATTTCAATTACTCCATCAATTAAAGTGTGTTTTAAATCCTCATTCAAGTTTTTTCGTCGAGGAAAACGCAATCCCTTTACCAGAAACACATTATTGTCTCGATCGAAGAAGTACACTTCATTTCTTCCATCAATCAACATCATATACCTGTCAATTGTGAATAAATTTATTGGCAAAATTCTTGTTTTATCATTACCTTGTTCCATCTGCTTTCCATGATACCATATAAGGTTGTGTCTGCAATAATTTAATATTATTTCCGTCCATTGATACTGGCTGCGATCCAGGAAACCCTTTTCTATAATTAATCATTAATATTTTCTAGATTCTTTGATTAGGTATTGAATATACTAACGATCTCCATTCGCACATCACTTGAGCTTTCTTTTGCAATTGACTGGCTTTTGGTTGGTCAACAAAATGCACTACACCGTCAACACCCTCCATAAACTGTGCCTTTTTACCATTTCGTCGATTTTGTTTAAACGATTGATTATTTGAACTACTTTAAATCAAAATTAGTAATGGTTTTTCATTAAATCGGAAAATACGTACTTTTGTTTACTATTTGATTCAGTTTGGCGACTATATTGCGAACTATTTGATGTTCCTTCATCGTCATCTTCACCTTCGTCTTCTAAAAATACGCATAATGAAATACACTAGACACAAAAAACGGTCGGGTTACTGAGTGCGTCTGATTCCTGAGAATAATAATTTTTGAAAAAATGATAATAACAAAATTAACCTATTAAAAACTATGTTTTTAAAACTCTCTCTATATTTCATTTATCATAAATACCATAAATACAGTGATTGATCATTTTTAGGTTAATTGTCAAAAGTGACAAAGGGGCACATATTCCTCTTCCTCCTTTTCAAACACTTTGAGTGATCGGATCGAGCTGGAACTTTAATAGAATGCAGTATTCTCGACAATGAATCTATCTGCCAAATTTCAGCTCAATCCGATCACGGGAAGTCGGTTAATTTGCCGTCGCAAGATTTGTCCTCATACTTACATACATACAAATGCGAAGTTAATATAGAGAGAGTAAAAACTTGTTGAAAATATAATCCTAACAACCCAATATAAACATGATAGTTTATGAAATATTGCGAAAAACCGGAAAACCTAACTAATAAATTATGTAGCCGGACTAAAAAGTGCCGGATTAGCAAGACTCTATTGTAATAATGATAATTTTAATAATAATAATAAACAGTATTTGGTGGGAAGTTACTTATTTACCAAAACACCAATCGGGCAGTCCAGGAGCGTTCGGAACATCTTCAACGTCATCATATCGCGTGTACAACTCCACCAAATAGTCTTGCTTGTAAATGCCAGGCCTTCGAGCATTATTGAATTCAGACAATGCTATATCTAGGCTACAATCGTTCGCGTTTACTAAATACGATACGATTAAGAAGCCAGTACGATTAAATCCATGCGTGCAATGAACAGCAATTGCTTTCAAAGGATTTTGCGCGATGAATGTTCTACACACATCTATAAAGAGATTTGTTTGATCCTTGCTCGGCGTCTCTCCATGTCCTCTGCATGGCAATTTAACATATTTGCAATCATTTCGTTGAATTTCAGTTTTGTCATAAAATCTATCCGTATTTGTCAAATCAATCCATAAACCAAAGTTAATCTATAATTTATTTTATATGTATTAATAAATGATAGCTGTGCATGATTAACTCACCTTTCTTGTTTTACTCAAATCAAAAATCATTTTAGGATAAAATCTGTACTGCGCTGGGACTTGATCATCGAAATCTTTACTTAATGGTGTTTTAAATGCCATAAACTTGCCACTAATTAAATTATCTGCTCTTCTCGGACACTTAAGCCATCGCTTAGGTACTGGTCCAGGATTTCTGCGACTCATTTTTGCAAATATTCTTAACTTTCTAAATATTTGTAGGTTATTTTGTTCCAATAACAATTAATACATTTAACTCTACTTGGTACACTATTGTATGGATAGTAGATTTCAAAAATATTACGTATATATAATATAATACATTACAATTCTTATATGAGATGTTTGATTAATTTCAATAAATATGTTAATACGTTTCTATGACTAAAATGACCTAAAACTATAATTAGTACGTAAAGTTGCATACTAATACTAATCCAAGTGACATCTATTGGAAAATATATAAATTACTTCCTGTCCCAAAATAGTCGCCACATTTATAAACTTTTCTTCCTATTATTGGGAATATTTGTTTAAATAAATAAGTAAATTAGTGTAAAATAAGTTCATACAACAATCTTTCATTTTTTGGTAAATGTAACTGCTTTCCTTTCATGTAATTATTGGATTTGAATTCAGAAATCGAAAGTTTAGTAAAAAGTAATGATTTTGAAATTGCATCCGCTGTGGTTTAATTTTTCGGAAATTATAATAATACAGGCTGAAAGTAATAAAAGATATAAACAAAATTTCAAATGGAAACTAATTTTATAAAATTTGCACTTAAAAATCGTCCTAAAATTAATATTATTAAGTGCAAATCTAAATCTATTTTAATTTAACTATTAATTAAAAAAAAATCATTAAATTGGATCATTATTGCTAAAATATAAATAAAAAAATAAAACAATAATAATTGCGTTGAATAATTTTGTTAATTAACTTGATTTCGTAGGCTTTTTATATGTATAACCATAAATTTAATAAATAATAACTAATTTTGGACTGGGGGAGTACCTAATTAAATAAAAAATTGATAGCAGGCAATAACAATTTATGACATAATGAAACAATTATAATTGATAAGCAAAATTTATATTTATTATTAACAAACAGATGAAGTTTATTTAATTATCTTCAGTCTCATTAAAAATATAAGAAAATTTACGATAAGTTTAAGCCAAAACGTGTGACAACAATATTTTGCATCTATTTTATGGCATCGGATCATTTTCTTTGATTATTTATATTTATATATGTATATAAAATTGACTAGTTATGCCGCATTTAAAATTCTTAAAAAAAAAAATATTCACAATCAGATAGTGTACAAAAATATATATATTCTAGCAATTTGTTTCGTTGGTAACTAATTAAACTATAGTTCACTTAACTCCTTAGATAACCATAAAATTCATTCAGGTGAAGAAAGATGAGAAAATATTGAAAGTTTAAGTATCGAAATAATAATAATATTAATAAGCTTAACAACGAACGAATCAATTCAGTAAAAGCAAGCATCATCCATAGTTTTTTATTATCACATCACAATTAATCACTCTTTAACCGACTCTGCTCCTTCTCCTTTCGTTTAATCTCCTTCATTTGAGCAATTTTCAAATTTCTCATCAGCTGTGTGGACTGATACAACCACTGACCCTAAAAAATGATTACAACAATCAATTACTTCTTACTTATTACACAATAAAAAAGCCGTTTATAATCTGAAAACGTTTTAGAATCGATAAATATTCAGAAAATTTGCATTTATGCATGAATTTTGGACTTTTAATTAATTTTGTTAGCATATTCAGTGAGTGGACTAATTAGAATTTGAAATTCGTTTAAAATACTTACAACCATTAACATGCAATTTAATAGAATAGGTATTGAAAAAACAACTGATATAAAAAGTCCGTTACTATCGAAATACTGCTGTCTAGAGAATATTTTCCAATTATTCGACGCCATCTCATTGATACTCTCGGAAAAATATACTAATAATACTAGAAAAGAGGAGAATCATTGCGTGTATTGCATAATGTGAGTGGAATTAAACAACTTACATAAAATAAAAAATAATAGGGCCTGTAAATTTCCATAATTTCTCGTCATAAGGGCCATCACTGTTACTGTAATGTGAAATGTAAATAATGCTATAATCCATGGATCTTTCCAATCAATCTAATAAACGAACAGAAATAATTAATTTGTGCTTGTCGAACGTCATGAGAATGCATTTTTTTTGTATTATTCGTATTATCGTCTAGGTGAAAATGTAAATTTAATGGATTCTTAATTATTGATAGTACTGAAATACACTTACACTCCATAGAAAGGATAAAAAGCCGTTGATTTGATCAATTTCAATAAAATTCTGTTCAATCATTTCTACAAATGCAAATACATCAATATTAGACAGGAAAGAGTCACAACTAACCAGCCGCTTTTCTATATTATTTCTTAATTACAATTTCACTTTTTCGTTGAAATGTAAAGTAATGTTTCGATTGTAGCCTTGATAAAATTGTGGTAACTTTTTTGACGCTTCCAATGGAATTGAGAGGTTACGATTGTGAGGACATCTCTTATCAAGGCATCAAAGTTTAGTACACCTAATGTAAACTGGGTTGCCTATATAATAAATTTAAATTAATTTATTTAAATTTTATTACAAGCAGACTTTCTCCTTTTTTGTTATATGTATGTATGAATTATTCATTTCCTGGTTTTTTTAAACAAATATTATTTTATATGCAAGCGCGATAAGTTTTTCTACTTACATACATGATACAACAATAAAGAAAATAATCGTTTTTATATATTTCCTTTTGTTTGCAATATTATTATTTTTAATGTTCATATTAAGAATTTTATGATAATTTACATCGTACTAATTCAATTAGTAATGCGATAATGATAGAATTACTTTGATAAGATAAATATTCACGGAACGCATCAAATTAAGGAATAAAATTAAATTTAAATTACAACCGAATGTGTAGCAATGAATTAAAATAAAAATTCGTTGGTTGATAGTGTGATTTTTTATAAAAAGGTTAAAGGATTATCTGAAGCGATATATGTTGTTAGGTCAACATTAAATTTATTCGTTTAAATTTACATTTCATTTATGTATATTTCAATGCATTTTATTAATAAATTATTATAATGATATGTTTGTTGATCCAAAAACCGCATTTATATTTCAATCTAGTTAAGAAATTGGTTTTTCTTTACACAATTTGTTTGTAACAAATATTCTTTTATTTATTTTAGACTAATTTGGTGATTGTAAACTCTCAATGCAAAAAATAAGGGAGAAATTTAATGTAACATTTTATAAATTTGATTAAATCGAAAAACAGAAACGTATTCCGCTTTCGATTTCTTTGCCGGAACAAATTCCGGTGTGTTCCTGTCCACTTTTACCGCTGCCTGAAACTCCTGTTTAAACTTTGGAAAAGCATTTTAAGTTCTGAAATAGAAGGATAATAAGAAAATAGGGAACGAAGAAGAAGTCTGCTAATGAAAAATGCTGGTTTTGCTACTGACTTGGTCCATGCATTTTATTTTTTTAAATCATAATCAATATCAGCAAAATACAGTCGAACTTCCATATCTCAAACTTCTATAAGACAAATTTTGCTATATTTCAAATTTGTTCGTAATTTTTTGCATTTTCATACAATTTTTTTGTATGACTCAAATTTCTCTAAGTATTTTAATTTTTTCTATAACACAAAGTAAATTTGAGATTTTTGAAGACGGTGAACTTCCTAAATTCAAATTTTTAGAATGCATATTTTCTCGGAATTTGGTATTTTGTTGTTTTTTTGGTTTTTAAGTATTTTATTGATAGCACTTCTATGAACTTTAGTTTTAGTGTTCCTTTTTGTTGTCCATGGCACCCCCAAAGTGGGAATACTGGGAATCATATTTATTCTTCACCCCCTGTTTATTAGATTTTTCTTAGAAATTCTATTATTCGGAATATTTAGAGAACTTTGTGGATGAAAAAAATGCTGGATTTGCTACTGACTTGGTCCATGCATTTTATTTTTTTAAATCATAATCAATATTCAATATCAGATTAAATTACTGTCGAACTTCCATAACTCAAACTTCTATAAGACAAATTTTGCTATACTTATTTCAAATTTGTTCGTAATTTTTTGAATTTTACATAGAATTTTTTTGTATGACTCAAATTTCTCTAAGTATTTAAATTTTTTCTATAACACAAAGTAAATTTGAGATTTTTGAAGACGGTGAACTTCCTAAATTCAAATTTTTAGAATGCATATTTTCTCGGAATTTGGTATTTTGTTGTTTTTTTGTTTTTAGGTATTTTATTGATAGCAATTCTATGTTTAGTTTTAGTGTTCCTTTTTGTGGTCTATGGCAGCCCTAAAGGGGGAATCTTGTTTATTCTTCCCCTCGGTTTATTAGATTTCTTCTAGACATTCAATTATTCCGAATATTTAGAGAACTTTGTGGATGAAGAATTTTCTTTTTCCAACTTGCAAATTTATGCTCGTTTTATGGCATTTTTCAGTATTGCTCGCAAAATAATGCGGAATATTTTGTTTTCAAAGGCTTGTAAGGTTTTTGGTTTGTTGCGGTAAACACAAGATTTCAAAAAGTCCCAAGGGAAGAAGTCTGGTTAGAACTCCCGATCTGTTACAAACCGCCAAAACGGGAGATCACACGGACGGGAAATTGGTGTTTTAAAATCTCAACCAATGCCCTAGATGTGTGAGGGGTTGCTCCCTTCTGCTGAACCAACAATTCTCAAGACCCAATTCAACAACTAGCGGAAAAAAACACACATTCACATTATTACATTACTTTTTTTAATGCAAAATGCCAAAAAAAAACGAACACAAATTTGCATCAACTCTGGAGGTGGTCATTTGACCGATATCATTTCTTAAACTTAATGGCAGAAATTTCCCATCCTTTAATAAACTTTTCGTGAAAACTGAGCCTAATTCTTTCCATTTTTAACAAAATGGCAGGCAATTTTCATTGTGACAATACTTTTGACCCACCCTGTATAATAACTTCATATGAAAGCGTATTTTACTTAATTTGTAGATATTTCTCTAACTCAAATTTGTTTAGTGTTCTATGGTGATTTGACTTAGGGAAGTTCTACTGTAGTTTATAAAATTTAATCAGTGCTTATTGTTAGTTTAGACTGCAAGGTTATTACCTAAGATTCTTGTGTTTATTAATATTATCATTAATAATTTTTTATCCTAAAATTATTGTAAATGATTCTATTTGAATTTGAATATTAATGTTATTATTATGCTACAATACTTGTTTTTTTTTATATATATTCATATTCTGTTTTTCATTTCTATTTTTTATGTAAAATCATTTACGTATATGTAATCATTTAAAAAAAAAAGTGTTCGATTACGTTTCGTAGTCAATTAAACAATAAATAACAATTATTTATGTTTTTGAATAACTTGATATTAACTACTTTACATGAATATGCTTTTTTTCCTCTTTTAAATAGATAATTAAAATGATACCTTATGAAATTGCAAATGAGGTAATGCACACACACGAAAGACTATTTTCTTTTTTTACTTAAATAACGTATATGTATATTAATTTCAATTAATAAATTGTAATTATAAATTTAATTTATCATAATTATTATCATCGTCAGTAGTTAATGTATATTAATACATTTAAATTATTAATTAATTTTAATAATGCATTAAAAACTTGAAAATTTTTAAAATCAAACAAGCCTCGTTTAGCTTGGTTTTTTTAACACGGTTTAATACCAATCGAGAGAATTGTAATCAAACCTTCTCAGAAACACGCCGGAATTTGTTCCTGAAAATAATTTGGAAGCGGAATTTGTTCCTTTTCTGAATTTCGGACAGTCCTTTTTAGAGTTTGTGGGATTTTCTCTGCATATAGACATAAAAATAAACTCTCAATCGGGGGCCTTGCATCGGTAAATAGTTTTTTCTATATCAGTTGTCTCTATAACACAAAATAAATTTGAGATTTCTGAAGACGGTGAACTTCCTAAATTCAAATTTTTGCAATGCATATTTTCTCAGAATTGGGTATTTTGTAGTTTTTATGGTTTTTAGGTATTTTATTGATAACAATTCTATGAACTTTAGTTTTAGTGTTCCTTTTTGTGGTCTATGGCACTCCCTAAAGGGGGAATCTTGTTTATTCTTCACCCCCTGTTTATTAGAGTCCTTTTTAGAGTTTGTGGTATTTTCTCTGCATATAGACATGAAAATAAACTTTTTTTATGTTTCGATATTTATGTGAGCCTCTCAATCGGGGGCCTTGCATCGGTAAATAGTTTTTTCTATATCAGTTTTCTCTCCGTTTTTAGCTTTTCTTTTCGCTGCAGTCCCTCTGACGTTCAATTTTCTGGCAACCGCCATGATGGACGAAGATTTGTGGATGATGTTCGGTGCTACAACATAAATTGAATTGTTTTTGGGTTAAATATTGTCTTATTCTGTTATGTGATGTTTAACTTTTCTGTACATAGTGTAAATAAATTTTAATCAATCAATCAATCAATCGGGGGCCCATAACCACCATAAGAAAATGCTCTTCCTGTTCCGGCAAAAAAACTTTAACCCCTGTCTATGTATAAATATAACATTGAAAGAATGAAAAACTTTTGTGTGAAGGAAATTTATAGAGTGATTAACTTCTTATCACAAAATTTAGAAAAACGTCTTTTAAGCATTTCCGTGTCCCTCTTTTGCAAATTCAATAATTATTAAATAAAATAGGGGAAGGACGGGTAAAACGGATAGGGCGGGCAATAAGAATAGTTGCACTAGATCGATACTTAATCGATAGAAAAAAATCTCGCTAGTGTCGATCAATTCTTTACCTTTTTTCACTTGCTGTAAGGTCTCATCCTACAGCATAAGTTAATAACTATGCGTTCTGTGTAAAGAAATTGAATTTGCTTGAAAAAATTACGATAATACTACAATAA
>JAODFZ020002602.1:0-96570 GCA_027574845.2 Deinopsis erosa
TCTAATAACAGATTTGTCAGTTTTGACAATTAACCTAAAATTGATCAATCACTGTATTGATGATAAATGAAATATAGAGAGTTTTAAAAACATAGTTTTTAATAGGTTAGTTTTTTATAATTCAGGTTGAAAGTAGATTATTTAATTAAGAAAAAAATTTATTTATAAAAGTTATAAAAGATAACATCACAGGTTCATAAGTACTGAAATAAGAACAAAAACAAAAAAATATGTAACTTGAATAGCCTAATTAAAGAAAACTTCTTAAACTTCCATATTGCAGGTACTTGTATGTGCTTGAAAAATACAAAATGATTGCTTTTTAATAAATGCTACATTGTCTATATAAAGATTATGTAGTTTTAATCACAGAAACTCAATGACAAGTAAAATAACTAGATTATTCTAGGTGCAAGTTTCTTCAAATGCTTCAATGCACATTTAGCTGCCGTACATTTGGCAATTCGATAATTCCTTCCAATTCCCTTGAATACACCTTTTCCAAATACTTCAACAGAAACGCGAACCTTTTTACCATCAGCTAACTTTTCAGCTGGACCAAACTTGGCCGTTTCAGGTTCCAATTCTAACAATTCTCGTATAGGAGACTTGGGTACTTTTCCACTAAATTGTTCTATTTCATTCTTCATCATTTCATAATAAACTTTCCATACAGCATCCAATGAGCGGCCAGAATCCAAAAATATTGCTCCAGCCACCGACTCAAAGACATCACCTAATACTTTCGGAACTTCAATATCCTCAACCTCTTCGTTCTCTTCAACATTCAACAAAAATAGCTCCTCGGTGACTTTATGACCAGCCATTTCTTGTATGCGAATAAACTTTTCGATAACCTGATGCAATGCAGGTGACAAATAACGGAAATATTTATGAAAAGCATATTTAACAGCAAGTGATGCAAAAATTGTATTATTAACGAGAGCTGAACGTAAGTCAGTTAAAGCACCAGGTGAGTGCATCCTTTTATCCTCATACAAATGACGTGTAATTAAATAATCTAAAACAGCGTCACCAAGAAACTCTAAGCGTTGATAACAATCAGTTATATTATTTGGTGAATACGAGGCATGGGTTAGTGCCTGTAATAAGTAGGAACGGTCCTTAAATTTATAACCTAATATATCTTCAAACTTATCATAACCATCTAATAATATATTCAAGCGCTCAATGGGGTTTGGTGTGATATAGAGTAAAGGCGAATCTGGTATTTGTAAGTATCCATAAGAACCATCTTCGTTGTAGGGAAGTACACGAATGCCAAGCCATGCCATAAACAATAGAGCACCTCTTGGCCCACATTCAATAAGATAAGCGCCAATTAATGCTTCAACACAATCAGCAATACTTTTATCTGGAATACTGTGCTGTGTAACAAGATTATAAGGAATCATAACACCATCAAAATCAGTCCCAAAATCACTCTGCTCTCTGATTTTCATACATAATTCTTCTAAACTCATATTTCTAGTGCAAACATAATCAGCAAGAGTTAACGAGCTGCCTGGCATTCTAGCCTTATTCAAAGCTTCTTCTAATTCTCTCGAAACGCAATAGCCGGGGGGCAACCAATTGTCATGCGGATCAAATTTCGTTGCAATCATCATTTCGCCAAGTTGCTTACGCTTCCCCAATCTATAAAGATTTAGATTGCTTACTTGCTTCGAACGCAAGTGGCTAAGTTTGCCCTCATGCGTATTCTCATATTTCGAATATAAATAATCAGTGATTGCGTATTTTAAAAAGGAATCGCCAATTGTTTCTAATCGCTCCAGATTAATACCGTCATTGGCATTAGACATAGTAAGTGCTTGTAAAATAACACTTGGGCTAGGTCCTGGATGCTCAACTAAATCAGGCTGAAAATCAAAACTGAATCCATTATTTGTATCTACGGCAGTCGTTTCCATAGAAGCAGCAAGTCTTTTATTCTCTGGCACATAATTAAATTTTTCTTCAATCAATTCGCATTCAATCTTTTTAACATCATCCTTAGTGATCGATGGTTTAGTTTTTGTAAACGGTTCATCAACCTCTAAAATGATTTCTTGGTTAATTTTCCTAATATGCTCTTCACAGGCATCTTCAAATTTCTTCTCAAGTTCTTTTGGAATCTGAGATTCGTTCTCCCATGCTCCAATTACTTGCAAATCAGATGTGTAATCGGTTAAAACTACTTGTTTTTCAAATGCTTCAGCAGTATAGTCGCCGGTAAATTCGATCGTTAAACCAGCACATTGCGAATCTGATGCTCCACCTTCGGAGGAATAAAAACTTTCCGAATCACTGTAGTCATCACATTCATTATATCCGTAAGTGGAATGCATCCAACTTGTTGGCGATCCATAACGAACTGACGTTTCAGTCAAGCTGTCATATGCCATATCATTAGACCAAGTTCCAATTTCCATGCATTTCTCATCTTTATTGGTTACTTCTGTTAGAGCGACGTTATCAGTTTTCATTTGCTTAGTCTCAGCAGTACTGATACAGGTCTCAATAATATCGCATAGAATTTCAGTTGCAGCGTATTTCGCTTCGATTGATTCCTTGCTTTTACTTAAAACGTCAGATAAACTCCAACCAAAGTTCAATGGATCCCATTTAAAATCTATACAGATTTAGATAAGAATTGAAATAAAAATATTCTTTATAATTTACCTAATTGCAATTTAACTTGACCCAGATGAATTTCTTCAGCTACAGTTCGCCGTATTTGATCGGCCAATAAAAGAGCATTAATTCGATATAAGATACAAGGCAAACATACAGCTTTCCTCCATAATGATGCAGGAAATGGATGTATGGCACATAATTCGGGCACTAATATTTGCTTCTGTTCAAGATTTTCACGTTTCGCTCTTTTAGTCTCTTCACTACTCGTAGGCAAAGCCACGCCTTTACGATTTACATATCTAGGCGTTAAAAAGTTCAATCTAGCCGATGTGTGATCAACATCTAGATGAAATAATAAGAAAATAAATTAAAATAATTACAAACAAATTAAAATTAAATTAAATTACCAAGCAAATGTTGACTTTTATTCTGTATTTGAATTTCGTATTTACGTTTATAATATTCCTCAAATGTAGAGTAGGCAGAGCCGGGAAATTCAGATGCCGGATTTAAACTCTCACATATTTCAGCCACATAAAAGTACTGAGGTTGGTCTTGATTACGGTACCAAGGCATGACAACAGCATCATGATATTTTGGTGCGTCAAATACATAATCAACGCGTTCCTCATCTGATATGCTTTCAGGTAATACATCTCTATTCTCATATATTAAATTTAAAAATTCCCAGTCTATAATTGTTTTATTTTCATCTATAAATAAAAAAAAGGAATATATATATGAAAGCATTTTTTATATTCAATATTACCAGTCAGTGTTGGAATAATAAAATAGCTGCTTGTTGCATCTTCAGGACTAAACAGCATTTGATATTTTTGTAAGCGTAAGACACTTGTAAATGTATAATTCAAGAATTCTCTTATTTTATGAATTTCAGTTGCTTGTAAAACGATTGCATCGCTGCTTAATTCTAGGCTAACATTAACTTCACCGGAACGAGTAAATATAGGGAACGGGCAAATCTAATTAAAAAATAAATTCAATCACATGAAAAATATCGATTTTATAACTTACCGGTGGAATTTCCTTGTATGTTAGAATTCCAAAACCTTGCTTCGATTCTTCAGGTGGATAAATCTTGCGTCCTCTCGTATTTTGCTCCTCGGGTATAGGACAAGTAAGCGTCATAACAATTTTATAGAAATAAGTTGGCGCATTTGCATTCGGTAAACAACTTTTTAAAGCACTCGCAATGCGTTTGTAATAATATTGTCTACGCTTTGTTGTACCTGGACGTTGTTCAATATTTTCATTACTCAACTCCCTATCTTCGTCCTCCAAACTAAAATCATTCCAATCATCTTCAATGGCACGGAAATTCTCTTTGGTAATGGGGTTCAAATAATCATCAAGTTCATTTGATTTATGTAATAACTGGCACATACGGAATGCTGCGATTCGCTTTGCAATTATTTCAGTATCATAGAAGGGTGATTCGATTGTGTATTTAACCGGCGAATTAATTGGTAAACGTAATAAACAGGAAACTTTATCATTTGCAAAATTATAATGAAAATTAGGAACTAATTTTGTAAATGTATCACTTGGTAATTTGGCACAATAACGATTAATTAGTTGTACAGCTGTATTTAACGTAACTGTTTCATTTTCAGATGTACGGTACGGTTGATATCTCTCACAAAAACAATCCGAATAATAAACATCCGTATTATTCGGTTCAACATTTCCACATTTCTTTAGTAATACTTTTTCTACTTCTACATATTGAGCATATTTTCTAATTAATTCGTCACGATGCTTCTCATAAAGTAATGAAATGTAATATGAGGTAGAGATGCGTGCTCTTGCTTTCGTTTGTATATAACTGTGAAATGTTTTAGGAATATCTAAACGTATAACTAAATTGCATTTTGGTAAATCAAAACCCTGTTCTAGGACTGCAGTCGTAATCATTATATTACAATCATGCGCTCTAAATTTCTTTAACATTTCCTCCTGGCGCCGATGTTCAGCTTCTGCGTCTCGTGCTTCATTCAGAGGATCGGATTTTTCAGTTGTATAAAGAATTGCCATCCACCACAAACTACTTTCACATTGAGACAATGTCTATGAAAAGAAGAAAAATAAATCAGTTGCGTTTTGGTTAGAACGAAAATTATATTACCGTTAACAAACTATGAAACACTTTTGCTATAAGCGCATTGTCGACAAATAGCAAAGCACATATAGAATCATCAGGCTGTGCACGAATGTGATAAGGTCGCCTTTGTCCTTTATAATTCTTCCTTACAGGCTTAATAAATTCGGGTTGAGGAATTGGAACAAGTTCGGTTGAAGGTTTCTCCGATTCAGGTGGACCTAATTCTTTTAATATCTCTACTAATCTATGAATCTAGAGAAAATGGAATAAATAATTATACTATTTTAGAGAAAAATCTTACTTTATGTGTAGAAAAGTTGTATATTATATCTTTCCCTTCATATTCCTCCGCACAGTCTTCAAATGCATTTCGAACAGACATTAAAATGGTACTCAAAGCACAAAGTAATAAATAATGTCTCTCATAAGCAATTTTAATTTTTAACTTCTCTATCAGTATTAGAAGATGTAGAGCAGCCTGGTCCGCACACCAACAACCATACTCATCCAAAATATGTAAAATTTGATCCATGAATGTAAGAGGAGTTAAGTTAGGATTCGGAATATTCTGAAACTCATCAAGATACTCCTCCGAATAAATTTCACTTGGATCATATCTATGTTCAAGTATAAAATGTCTAAAATCAGAAACAATTTCTCTCATTTTCTTCGTTAAATCCGTCTCAATGGGGTTATTGCACGTCAGAATTATTTCTCTTGGTTTACAGCTTAATCTGATTAACGTAGTAATTTCGCTTGATGTGTCAACTGTAGCATTCAATAAGTGCCCAAGACGAATTATTTCTGCTTCAAGTCGACCTGGTATCAGATCTTCATTCAGCAAACCAGAAACAAAACCAACAATTCTTGGTTTTCTAACATTATTGCTATAAATATTCATAATATTCTTAATAATGCGTTGCTCTTCACCATAGAGACAATCGTCAATGATCATTAAGTTTAGAAATGAGGTATCGTTGCCTAATTTAGTTAAAGTACTATTGCAAATTTCAGCAGTCATCACAAATATAATGTATTGAGTTTTAAGCTCATTCCATTGAACAATATTTATTGGTTCGTTAACTATAATTGCTGGCAAGTCTAAGAAAATGGTAATAAATAAAATCATGTCATTGTGCGTTTTAAGATTTTACCTGTTAATAAATCAATATGCTTAAAAAGGCCGAAAATATTTCTTTTATTCACTAAATAAAAAGCCTTATAGCCATCCTCTTTCCTCATTTGGTGTGATAGCTCCTGCACTAATTTTACAGCGATAAAAGCTTTTGTTGCACATGTAGAAGAACATATTATCGTATTTTGATTCTTAATTCGTTCTAATAATTCAACTTGATATTCTCGTGGCGTAAATGTATGAGTATAGAAGCTGTCGTTGTTATAATTTGCCATTTTAATTAACTTACATTACATAATAAAAAAGATGGTAATTATTAACTAGATATTATAAAACTAGTAAAGCTTCAATTGCTGATTAGACATTATTAAAATTATCAAATCGGTGTGTCAAATATTTAGGTTAAGAATGTGCGCTCTGTCGTTTAAATGTGAAACTAAAGTTGAAGCAGTTGACACGAGATGTGGTATGCGTCACTTTAGTTTATTAATAATTTATAATATATTTAATGAAAGTTTGTGTAAAGGCCCGCTTACACGATTATTATTGATGATCAAATTTATTTAATAAGCAATATTTTATTTTCATTAAAAATCATATCATAATATAAACAAACAAAAATCCTTTGCGCATCGATTTGCTATAAGCAAAATATGCGCAAGCAAAATGCGCAAAAGATTGTTTATGAATGTAACCACTAAACAGCTGATTCATCTCTATAAGAAATCAATACTTTGTTTAAGAAAACGGAGATTCTTTACAATTATTTAATACCTGCTTGTTATGTGTCATAACAACAAAGGATGAGTAACATATGCGCAAAGGATTATTACTTTAGACAAAAGTTCCCAAAGTTTTTCCTAGGCGAGCCAATTTAGTATTTCCCAAATTTCTGGCGGACCAAAAAAAATTTTTTACAAAAAAGTGATAAATGTAATCATGAATTTTTTGGTTTTAAATATATTTAACTACTTCTTATTTATTTTATTATAATTTATTCGTAATATTTTATTATCTATTGTATTTTACTATTTATTTTTTATTGATTTACAATAATAAAAATATAAATCATCGCATTGACGCCTCGGGCCGCATTCTTTGGAAATCCCTGCTTTAGACCATCTTTAACTTAGAACAAAATGCTGCTATTGCGCAGACACCGCTTATCATTATCATTTTTTGTCAGTCCATTTCACACTTTGCAATAACTACGACTTAAATCAAATTTGATCATCAATCAATCAATAGTGATAAAATTTATAAAAGTGTAAAGGGGCCTTAAGTTTTAAGTGTTTATCAAGATTTGCCGCTGTTTATTATAGTCGAATGTAAGTAATTATTATTCTTTTATATTTATTAATAATAATATGTATTATTACAATACATTTACATTAGAATGCAGATAAATGTTTAAAATTTTACCCTATAGTCTAATATTTGTTATAAACACGTAATTGAATTACTTTGCTTTATGAAATACATTAAAATGCGTATGAAAAACGAAATGATAATGAACAGAATGAAATAGAATTATGTTTGCAATAAGAGAGCAACGCCAGCTAATGTCCATTTAGAAGATTTATCTTTTGTTTTTAAATTAAACGTCCAAACATATGTTGGTCCTCTAGTTCTAGTTTTATAGACCGGACATTCATACATATTACGTAGCTCTTGTTTATCTTGCGTTATAGCACGAATATTGATAACGGGCATTGCTGGATATAATTCTTTTAGTCTCGAATCCATAATAATTCCTGCTTGTACATCCCACCTTGCACCTTCCATATGTAAACCGTGCACGTATGCCCCATCCTTTGGAGCACTCCTGAAAATTAAATCAACAAAACGTTTCTCTTTTCAACGAAAAAAGAACAAAGTTATAAACTTACGTAAAATCTTCTTTTTGTTTTTTGGTGACATCACATTGCAAGCACATTTTATCTAAGGGCAACTCATTTTTTCTTGCGGTACTTTGCATAATAGCAGTTAGTAAAGATTGAGGATTAAAGAATCCCCCAAGCCACACAGATGATGGAAGCTGAAGTATAATAAAATTGCATAATACACTTTGGTAAATTTATGGAAATGCATCGACATAGTTAATAAACTTACAACAAAGTCTGTAGTCCAAGTTTCCAATTCGCGAATTCTTAGGAGCAAGTCTATAAACCAAGTGGTTAAGCCATGTAACGAATGATACGCTCTAATACTCCACACTTGCGGAACCTGATCAAGAAAAAGCGAATTCTCCAAATCTTCCATATCTGAAGTTATTGTTAATTCGCCTTTTAAACCCAAATCTAATTCTTTTAATGTTCTTTTTATTTCGCCCGTTAAATAATTCATTCGTTCACACTCCTGAAACGCTACAATTACATACGGCGTACGTTCTTCCACTTTTCCCATTATCTCAACCATATTAAAGTCTTCTGGTAGTTTTTCCAACATTTCATCAATCATTTGTTTAACTTTATCTTCGCGTGTGACGGTTGCGCTGCCTGACGACCCTGCGTCTCTCGGCTGCATTTCAAAAACAGTTCGAAATAGATTTTCCGCCGTTGTTGTTAAAAAGCCAATTTCAGCGTTTGGATGAAGTCCGTACAAGTAAGGCGATTCCGGTGGCATTTGTTCATCGATATATGCATGATAGCCTATATAATCTGTATTTGGTGGAGCTGCGAATCCTGGGGCAAGTTGAAGTTCCCCATCAACTAAATCTGGTTGCAAAAGTTCTTCCAAATACGATATACACAATCTTCGATCCCAATCATCTGTTATATGACCTCCATACATAATCTCTCCGAATAAGTACCTTAAATCCTCCCAAGGCACTTTTGAATTGTTCTCTAGATAATTGTATAGAACAAATACACTTATATTAAGATCGCCAACATTAAATGGGTAAATTTTATTCCAGCCTTGTGGGCCAAATTTCCGTCTCTCAGCGACAACTGCATGGAAATAACATAAAGCAAACAGTATTACTTTGAATTCGGCTTCTTTTCCACATTGTTCTAATGTTTCCTGATTAAAGTTTGATAACGCTTTATGTAAATTTGCTTGCATTCCTGTTGGTGGTTCGTTTGTAATTTTTATAGACGATTCGAGAATTCCCTAAACACAAAAACAAATATTTGTTTGCTTTTTCATTCATTGTTTTTAATTATACATTTCTTCTATAGCTATTATAATATTTAATTAAAGAATGACGTCGAACAGTTTGTAAAGTTTGCGGTTTTATTTATGTAAAGAATGTTTTATAATTTACTTACTTGTGGAATAATATGTGCAGTCGGATTGTTTGCTGGTTCGGCGCTCATAAAAACTCGATAATTTAAATGCGAGCCATCCGCATATTTTTCTAAATTTTTTTCTAATGCCGGTAACCACTTTTTAACTAGATGAATATTTTGTAATATAACCCAATGACCATTCTTCGCAGCAATTTCCATCGCAGTTTCAGCAACGATTTCTTGCCCTTGACCCAATGAAACATTATGAAAATTTTGTTTCTCAACTGAAAATCCTAATTTCGATCCTAAATTTTCCACATCACCTAATGGATTTACTCCAGGCGATAATATAAAGAAAATTGGAGTGGACGGACTTGTTTCCTCAAATGATTTTTCAAATTCAACCGTTTTGTTTTCAACATACTTGGCACCAAGTTTCTCCTCGATAAATGCTCTTTTGAATGAAATATTTGTTGTAAGTGCGAGGTAATGAAATCTTTTATATTTAAATTGTTAATAATGGACTTACATCATTGCATAAATCATTCTGTCGGGCCTTAATGCTCTCATCATGCATAATCTTTGAAGAGCGGTTTTATTTTTCCATTCCTGTGGAAACTTTTCTCTCTCAGGACATTCACTTTCAACTAATTTCTTCCAACGCTTTGGAGAATTCTCTATGTCCCTATCCAAGTTTCTAAACTCATCTTTTGAGGCTAAACTGCAAATACCACCCCAACTCGAATTAGATAGAAAATCAACTGGACTTGTTACATGCGGCTTTATAGGAAAACGCAATAAAAAATCTAAATCCATAGATGATATTTCCTCATTCATTAATAATATCTAAAATAGTATATAAAAGAGAAATGAAAAGTGACAAATTAATTAACAACCTGAAAAGTCATTTGTGATGCAAAAATTAGTTTATCACATTCAAAAAGGCCCCTAGATGTATATTGAAAAACTGAAAATGAGATGCAATCTATCAAGTTGTTGACTCTTGCACAAACTGTCTCTGCTTCACCGGCTTTTGCAATTGCTTTTTGAAATACGACACTGAACGCCTGGAAATTAATATTTATTTTATAACATTATAAAAAAATGAGGAGTAATTGCTACTTTTAATGAAAATTGATATATTGGATTGATTGTGTTCAGCTCGTTTAATATAAAATATAATAAACTTGCTCTGGCGGCTGCTGGTCTATAATGTTCGCGCGCCTGATCGATTTGAATAGAAGTTATTTTTGCTTCCGCTACTTTGACTTCAATTTCTGCGGCTGTCCTTTTCGTTGTCTCTAAATTTTCTACTAACGTAGTGTCACCTAAAAGATTTCCACCGGCTGATGATAAACGAGATAATAAATCGTCTTCTAAAGATTTCAACATAATTTTAAAATCGTTTTGATGTTTCGTTAATTCCGCCTGAAAGTTTGTTTCATGACTCTCTATGTATGTTTATAATTAAATAGTTTTATTACTTTGAGTTCTTCAAGATCGGGTCGTTCTGCTTTTACAACTTCCGCTAATAGTTGATCTTCAAGACCATCTCGCGTTACCGTAAAGTTGATAAGTGTGGCTTGTGCTTGCATCTCTGGTTTGTAATGCGGATTCGCTAATTTTGTATGTAAAATAAGACGAAACTTTGCGTTATATTCAATTTCCTTGTCTCCAATTTTAATTGCTCTGAATTAGAATACATATTAAATGAATAACATAAATTATTATTCTTGTAATTTCGTACTTTCCCTTTTTGATCAAGTTTCGTCCTAATAACGTATCCAGAACTGGATCTACATTCTCGCCAATATTTTCAACTAAGACCGTCGCTCCTGCTGTTATAGATTTTTCGATTATGTCGAGATAACCTTTTTGGCCTAAACGGATTACTTGGAGCATGTCACCGTATTTCTCTTTTATCCATTTCACCCCTTGCAGCTAGAATATTATACGCTAAGTCGAAATCTAACATACAACTTCTATAGACCAGTAAATACCTGCGGATCTATCATCAATGGCCATCTATCAGAATTCGATAATATTGTTGCATTCTCGGTCGACATCCTGTCACTCGGCAAACCCTCGTTATTCCATTTAGCAATTTGTGTATCGTCCGTCATTAATGTTAAAGGATCTAAACCCTCTGTTATTGGTATTTTCGGCTACAAAATTAATATCTATTAGAACAGTTTTTGTATGTATATGGTACTTATATATATATAAATGTAAAATATAAATAGAATGGACAAGATAGTAAGTAAATAAACAGGAAGGGCATAACATGGCACATATTAAACTTTTATTTTCATCATTGTTTTCACTGAAGCTTGTCGAACCTTAACTTTATATTAGATTACGTTCATAAAATAATAATAAGATTGAATGTATTTATTATATTTTTTTCATGCTAAAACTTACGTCAATTGTTTTCAAATTCGGAAGCCACATTTTGTGTAACAAATCTTGACGATATTGTTTTGTAAAACAACCAACATAAGATATAAAAGCTGTAACTAAGAGTACATCTCCTGGCAACATAGTTCCTTGCACTAAAAAGCTATAAATAATGAATGTCGGATAAATAAATTTAGTAAAAATAGAAAATTAAAAAAATATATATATACGGACTTGTTAACTGCCTCTGCCCATCGTACATTCTCGCTTGCTAAACCCCCAACAAGTCGATTAGCTAATTTAATAGTTGCATTCGTAGCATCTGCTTCTTGTTGGCAAAGCATTTTTTCTTTAGTTGCTTTTTCAAAATCTGCTGTTAACGTAGCCAATTGTTCCTCAAGAGACTAAAACCAATTATAATAAATTGTCTTCCTGATAATAATTTTATTAATCGTGACGTACAGCAACTTTTTTCTTGATAATACTTAGTTTCTCCTGTGCGGCCGCTAATTCAGCATTAGCTTGTGCAAGAGCTTTTCTTTTAGGTTCAACATCACAATAAACCTCATAAAATTTAATTATATTTATAACCCAAGCACATAATCCTGCCGCGGCTGCCGATTTTGAGCGGACAAACTCCGGTTCAAACTCCGAATCTTTTAGATAAGGTTCAATTGCTTTTATAATTTCTGGATGAATATTCTCTTTGTCGTAATTAATTAATGCATCCAAAAATGTATCCACTTTAGCCATCATTATCTGAAATTAAATTAATTTTGATAAAACTTTACTTTCTCTCCTGCTAATACAATATGTAATAATGTCAATATACTTTTGCCGCCTTCCAGCTTCTATCCTTAGGGATTTTACCTCCAGGTGCTAAAAGAACCATTACTCCAGCTGTTACATTTGTAACAACTCCTGGAGGAGATCCAAACGATTTTAATTCGGTGAGATTTGCTTTATTCAATGTATTTAACGCTTCTTGTGCAGCAATAAGTGCAGGTTCGGCTTTTAAAAGATCCTCTTCGCAATCTTTTTGCTTTTGGAGAACTTCTTCAGCTATTATTCCAACTTTCTTCTCTTCGTCATCAGCTAAAGATTTTTCAATTTGAACTTTTTCAGTTTCTACACCGACTATTTCAATAAGCGCATCAGCCGCATCATTCTTCTCCTTTAACTCAATTTCTTGTACTGCAAGTTTTACTTTTAAGTCGTCCACCTGCTTTGCAGTACTCCTTAATTTATCCAATCCATTTTCTAAACGTTCAATTTTCTGTCGCAATTCATCACTCTTTTGTCTCAACAACTTTGCATATAAATTTATTTGTTCTAAATATGATTTCGGTGTCGTATAATTGTATCGTCTTTCATTTTGCAAATAAAGTTTTGATGTTGTATTGACTGAAGTGTGAGCATATGCCATAAAACGTGATACGGGATCTCGAAGCATTTCCTATAAATGAAAAAATGACTCAATCATTTCGATTTCGTATAAAAAATGAATATTAACTGGTAAAACTTCAAGCTCTTCTAAAAATCGCAGGGAAACCGATACAAGCGCTTCTTGTGGCCATTCGTGAAACCAATTGATCTGTGTACAATTTATAATAGCTGGGAATTTCCTGGAACGGACTCGTAACGTCGTTCCTACGGGAGAGAAACAAAGGACAATTTTTAGTTGGCGCCTAACACGATCGATAAAGAATTTCCAGCAGTTTTCATGTGAGTCAATCAATCCTGCTCCTTTAACTTCATTTCGTACTCCAGCTATAATATTTTCAATTTCATCATCAGGAAACATATCAGGCACCTCTCCAGATGCTAACATATCATTGATAAGAACTAAAAATTGTTCATTCGGTACTTGCGCGTCAGTCATTAAAAACATTATGCCAACATTCTTTAATCCAGTTTTTGAGTAAATAGCTGCTAATTCGTGACGTAAGTCAAGCACACCGTATCCTTTCTTTAACTGCACTTGTACAACTTCTAATGAAGATATAAAAGCAGCTAGACGAGATAAAGATTGTTTACCACTTCCACCTACACCGACTAATAATGCATTTCCGCGAGGTGATTCCAAGATCCGATTAATTCTGAAAAAGTAGAAATTTTATTAAATTTAAATGATAAAATGACGCTTGTTGAACTTTTGTCTATCGCATTTGTTCTCTTTTTTTTTTATATTTACTTGCAAACGTGCATCATTGCGTCCTCGAAAAGAACAAGATTCATGGCTGCTACTAAATCGTTATAGCTTATCATTGCTTCATTGAGAAGTTTATTGAGTGTCTCCCATTTCATTATTGGCATGTATTTAGGCTCTCCAATTCCTCCCGCAAAATGACAATAAATGTTGGGTTTTTCAAACACGGTTGACTCATCAATCTCCTTTTTTATAATATATGACATTTATTAAGACGTATAACTTATTAGTCTTTGCTAGAATTTTTACCTCAAAGTTTTTTTTAAAAACATCTAATTGCAATTTAAGAAAACCATCAATATCTTTTTCTTCAACCAGTTTATCTCCATAAACGCGTTGACTTTCATGCAACCAAATACGAACTAAATCAGATGGCTGCGTAAGGCATTCATTCGTACTGAATAATAATCCCTATTTAATGTTCGCAATCATTTTTATTAAGAAAACAACAAAATAATAAAATATTTCTTAATTACCTGAAAAACGTTTGATATATCTCGGAGATTAAAAATATAATGAAATTTTATAGCAGTTGGAAGAAATATTTGTGAGACTTTATGATGAAGCATTATAGATGCTGAGACAATATTATCAGCTAGTTTAAGTATGGTTGACAAAAATTTTAGTTCACCATTCGAAAGATGTTGGCTTAAAATTGCATGATAAATCGTAGTTAGGGCATCTATTCCTGGAAAACTAATAGCAAAGACGTAGAAATGCCTTTGAAGACGAGGATTAATGGTGAAGCTGCCAGCTGTAGGATTCATACAGGAAACATACTGGCAATTGTGTATATCTTTTAAACTCAGCTTATTTCTATCGTACCAATGATTATAATCAAGATGTTGTCTAATTAATGTATGAGGTTGCACCGTTCCATAATTATCAACCTCCGGCATATTCATATCATCTATAAAATAGATTAATGTTTTGTTGCTTGGAGGACCATAGTTACGCCCAGCTTTCTTTTCTAATGGTTTTTCAAGTATTTTTTGAAGCATTTCTGACGTTGTATAGAAATTAAATGGCACATTGGCGATCGCATAATTTTCCGATAACGATGCTAATTTTTCGCTTACTAGTACAGTTTTTCCACAACCAGCATTGCCTACCAACATTACCGGATGTTTCTTTTCCATTAATAAATCTAGAAAATATCGTACGCGAATTGATTCAGCCGTATGGACTAGAACAGCCTATAATTATATAACACAACTAGCGGGTGTTGGAATGTAAATTCATTTATGTGAAACTAACTTGTAAAGGCATATCAGGATCTAATTCAAATTTCCCTAAACTTTCTGTCCATGAAACAAATTGTTTGCTCTCCGAATCGATATAATAATCAAAAACTGTACCATTTGGTGGAAATTTTACTGTTTTAAATTCATTTATAAACCATTTTGTAAATTCCACCCGATAATCCGTTGCCTAGATAAATAGTTAATTTAAAAAGTTATTAATATTAAAATTTATAAATTACTTGTTCCTGATACATCGCCGAACCGAACGCCCACACGCAACAAAAGACAAAATATAATTCATACCATTCCTTAGGGCATTCGGAGGGAAAATTTGTAGGCGTTAAAACACAATCAAGTAGGTGACATAACATTTCGATATGTGCCGTATCCGCAATAGGTGTAATTTTCTTAAATCTCGTTCGTACATTCTCCAAACAGATCGGTATATATTTATCGAATAACATGATGAGATTTGATTTTTCTGATATTGTTTCACGAGTTTCTATCCAACTAGTGACAAACCTGTAAACGATAAACATACATTGCGTTGTTTCGTTGCCTTAGTAATTGAATAGCTTACGGATTCCATCCCAAGTCCTGAGGATTTATGTATAAAATACCAGCGCGCGAAACAGTTGCGGGCGTAGCGGTGCGTAAATTGGATATTTCAAAGAGTAATCTCATTGTAGGCGTTAGTGCAATTCTCTCGTTGCTTGCTAGTGTCAAAACTTTGTTGTCATCCATAACAGTGTTCAATGATTCAATCCACATTGGATCAATATCCCCGTCAAGTAGAATCCACTTTGGATGGTCCCCTGTCAAGTTGGCCTGTTCACGCATTAGTACAGATAACAAGCCATCTTTCCATTCTCTTGTAGCTGGATTTATAATGCCAAATAATTCGTCGTTCGTTACGGCTTTCGGATTTAAATCATTATATACGGGTTTCTTTTTAATGTTTTGATATGTTTTGAAAAGTGTTTTCCATACTTGAGTTTTGCCAGTGCCTGCATTTCCTACAATAAATACTGAGTGGCGCACTTCTAACAGCTCTTCCAATTGCACCACTTTCAAAATAAAATTATCTTCCGGTTGCAGTAATAAATCTATAGTTGCCTGCTTAACGGTTCTTTCAAATTCGGCGTCTCTTTTTCTTGGAACTTCCAATGCAGGAAAGAGATCGCCAATAAGGCCCATAAATACTGGAGTATCGTCAGTTACAATCTTTGGGATATTGAAGTCTCTAAGTGCTCTCATTAAAACTTCTTCTTCAGGTCGTCCGTGATCTCCACGCTGAAATCATTAAATTAAAAATATTGACTATTGAATAGGAAAAAAAATAAAATAAAAATACTTTTAATGAGCCAGCTACGACTAATACTGATTTAATGGCACGCAATCCCCAATCATAATGATCTTGTTTTGATAACAATTCCTTGCAAAGAGTGTATAAAGTTATAAATTTCCTTGCAAGTATTTTAGCCTCTTGGAATCCCTCAGCCACTAACATTATTTCACAGATTAACTCAAAGTCCGGAACTACCATTGCACAAGGCCTAAAATAAATATTTATTAAACGATTGAAAAACCGCAAGAATTTTTTTCGAACTTATCCCACTTTTTAACAATGCAGTAGTAGCATTACATTTTTTTTTGTGTTACGGTATTCGAAAAAAACTTTTTTTTAAACTTTTGCATTAAACAAAATTGATTTACACGATATTAAATAAACAACAATACTATTCATACCTAAACAACGCTTTTAAATTTTCCGGAAGTTCAGTACGTCCCGCATATCCGGGATTCATTGTTATAAAAATACCAACGGTTGGAACTAAAGCAATCATATCGCCCATAAAATCAAACTTCTCTTTTTTATTTCTTATTGCGTCCAAAACTGACTTGACCTGCACTGCAACAACAGACAATACTTCGACTGAAATTCGGTTAAATTCATCAAAACAACCCCATGCGCCTGTTTGTGCCAGTCCTTTGTATATATTACCGCAGGACTAAATCGAAAGCAAAATAATGATAAAGAAACCACTTGCACTTTATTTACTCTCATATTACTTTATAATCCATTTGTTCGGAACAATTAAATACGTAAACCATAATTCCCAATGCCCGGCCTAAGTCTTTTGTTGTTTCTGTTTTTCCAGTGCCAGCTGGACCGGCAGGCCCGCCACCCATTATTAAATGTAGAGACTATTAATAAATGACGCTTATTAATATAGTTTAAACAAATTAGTAGATAATCTTGCCTGGGTCAAAGTAATGTAACAACGATCAGTTAAGGGCGTAATCACTAACCTCGGCGTATTTCCTAAATATTCGTAACTATAAATAAATTGCGCGTCGCAGATGTTTGCAAAACAATGCTGATCGTGATCACTCCATCTATGACGCAATTGAGATACCCACGGAAAGGCAGATGCACTTTCCACCTTCATTTGAATCAATTTACTCACAACATCTCTCGAATGTACATCTATCGTACAAATAGTCATTATTTTTTGTCTATCCTGTTTCGATAAATCGCCTAAGAGTAATGAAATTAGTGTGCTTAATTGAGAGACTTGTTTTTTATAATAATCTCTTATAGCATTATCATAGCCTTCCTCTAAACGTGAGAATGCCATAGTCACTTCAGTTGTCCACCAAATTTGTGTACCACATAATGATACTTGCGCGGGAAAGTCAAAAAGCCATTGATCCCGTGGTTTTTCCTCATATGTTACAACACCTTCACCAATTAAAGATCGTATTGTACTTCGCATCATATCTTGCAATCGATTCAACCAAACTTCAACCTTTTGATATAATTTATTGTATTGTAGGATTAATTAATTATATAATGAATCATCTTACAGGACCCGTACAGCCGCAAGTTTTACCAAATGGAACATATTCACCATCTTTAGCATACATGCCCGATATTTCACTAAAACTTGATTTATTATTATCTTGTTGAACAAATTTTAGCCTCGCAATGGAATCAAAGAGTTTTGTTAAATGTTTCGCAACCAAATCGGGTTGATTTCCATTAGATAATATGTCTAATAAATCAGCAGATGATACAAAGTAAAACCGTGGAAATGCTAGACGTTTAGTTTCTAAATAGACAGCAAGAGCCTTTTCACAAAGTGTTAATTTCTTTTGAAGTTCTTCCAAAGTTTCTAGAAGACCGTCTCGGTTTGTTGATTCGAGTACGTTAGGAACTTTAGCCATTTCTTCCATTAATAATTTAAAATCTTTATCAATCTCATCAAAACGAGTCGAATCTTCTGGCAGTTGTTTACGAATGTCTTCAGAGCTCATAAAAATTGATTCGAGGTGAGTCCACGTACGTTGCACTTCAAACCATATTGTTATCACCGAATCAGCAATACTTAATTTATTTTGCCAGCTTGACACTTCTTGTAAAAAGTACGCAATGAATTTTGATGTAATTAAATTTTGTAGCTGTACTTGATTATCTTCTAATGTTTCAATTAGTTTTTCGCTTGCTCTTAAGAGTTTGCAACCTGTTCTTGCGTGAAGTTCTTGTTCAAATTCCATAGCCGACCAAGTTGTATTTAATTCTCTAAGGATTTTTTCCATAGACATTTCTTTTACAGCTTTATCAACAATATTCTTAACTTCCTCCTCACATTCATGCAAATTTAATTCTAATAATTCAGCGAGTGTTGTGGAATGATCCATAACAATTTTCGTCTAAAATTTTAATAAATAATTTATTACTTTAATGTGTTAATGAGCATTTTATATTTAATTAGAATAAATTATTTAGCGGCAACGAATGATCGTACTCTAAAAACCTACCTGCGTAAATATGCAAATTTAACAACAATAAAAGAAAATTTCTTTCTTCATCACATAAAAAATTTTATACACTAATAGCCAGGCAACAATGTTTCTACATCTAGTTACAGAAAGTTAATGCTTTTAAATTTAATTAAATTTATTATAAATATGTTTGTCTAATGCAAGAATTTATAAAAGCATAGATATTAATTTAATTTTCATATTATCTGTTATTAATTAGCTTTCTTTGTTTCAGGCATGAGGCAGTGTGAAAAGCTGAAGGAGTAAGAAGCATCTGCGTCTAATATAAGGTAAGAATTTTCTTTAAATTATTATTTTTTTTTGTTGTTTACTAAATTTAATTAAAATGCTTTCCTAAAATATTTATCAAACTATGCGATTAATTTATTTTTGTTTGATAATATTTTCTAATAATGATGATGATAATACTAAGAATGAGGGTGAGAATATTAAAGTTAAAGAAGAATAAAGTGTATAAAGTAATATACAATTGTGTGTAATTGTGTTTACTTACTGTAAATTCTGACGGCAGAGCTGCTAAATTCTGTAACAAATTGTGTTAACACACATAAATGCTATTTACAATGAAAATAATGAAATAAATATTAAAATATTAAGATATACATATATTACAAAGTTTATGTACAATGTAGGGGTTGAATGTAAAATGAATGTTACCTTAGTTGAGTTCATAAGTTGATTCCAATGGCGTTCTCTAATTGCCGGATTTTGTAATTCTCCTACAGCTTTAAATGAAGTTAGAGTATTTTTAACTGTCGCCTCTAAACCACTATATGTATCCCATCCCCTCATTTCTTTATCTAACATACGAATCTCCTTAGCGAATTTTTTACATTCTATATCCATATTTTCAACATCAATCTTCCTCCACGGTGTCGTTTTCCAGTCATCTACACACGTGTGTACTACATAGACATAATCCCACAATTGCTTAAGCATGCGAAGTTCTCGCCTGCATTGTTTTAGCAACTTAAATTCAGGAACAGTTACTTCAAATAACGAGCCGGAATCCTGGATTTTCTTCATATCAATTTCAAATCTCTTAATGTCTTTATTCACTCTATCAATCAACGTGTAAGGATCCTTACAAGTATATTTGAAAAAGTCATATCGTTTGAAAAATTCTCTATAATAAATTGTTTGATTCTCAAAATCGGTTATTTTATTTCTAATGCAAGAAACTTCAGCTGCTTGTAATGGTGCTACTTGCTGTTTGACGGTAATAGCAATTTTCTTTGTATTCGTCCATTGTTCAGGAAGTTCTTGCAACCATACATTAACTTCTTCAGGAATGTCTTGATCGTAAAATTTAAGCAGTTCTATAGTTTCGTGAAGAGGACCAAACATACCGTCTGTGACAATTTGTCGCTCTTTTACATTCAATAAATAGCCCATAACGTTTACTAATACAACATAATCGCCTTCAATGACTGTTTGTTGGAGGCCTTCATCTGCAGATCGAATAAATTTTCCTAAATCACATAAACTATTTGTAACTACATTAACTAAATGCTGTTTAAACATATCGCCCCATTTTCGTATTGTATTTAATAGAGCTTGTTTGAAAGGCTTAATATCCACTTTGAACCAAATATTAAATATTTTTTCGGTTTTCATACTTTCAACTTCCGTATAAAGCATTTCAAAATGATCTATTTGCTCACGAAATTGTTCCATTTTCGGTGGATTTATTTTCGGAGCAGCTGGATCTTTCGACATTACCCATTCCATTTCTTCATTTGATAATTGTCTTCCATAATTTAAAAATTGATTTAAATATTCACTACGATCTTCCAACCACAAATATGAATAACATTGAAAATTGTCACAAAAATCAAACGCTTCCCGAATGACACGATCTACATTCAAAAGTATGTCATTTTTTATTTCCGCTATGTCCGCATTTGATTCAATTTCTTTCTCATATGAGTTCTCGGTGCGTTTGGAAAAACGAGACACAATTGATGATATTTTCATAATATCATTTATTAAAGTCATGATTTTATTCTTTAATCCTTCTGTTTCATTTGGATTTAAGGATGGCACAAAAATAACATTCGGTTCTTCTAAACACAATTGAGATTCAAATAATGGCGACAATTTATTTATTGGATCCATATGTTCATTAATGTAACTTAAACTATAAGCGAATTGCAATAAAAAAAAATTAATTAACTTAATTGTTTTATAAAACCTGCAGCCGACTGATTGATATAAATAAGACATCACAATTTTATCAACGTAGTCAACGTATCGCAATAAGGCAGGATCATCCTGTTTATCGTCCATTCCAAAGAGTGTAATATTTTCTAAAAGTAGACATTTAATTTTGTCAGTTGCTTGTTTTATTTCAGCGTAACGTTTGTTAATTCTTTCCTCTCGTTCTTCAACACATAATACACCATCTTTTTTACCATCTTTCCGCTCGAAAAGTGGCTGCCTTGAGAAAGGTATTAAAACATTTCTGATTTCAGCTAAGTTGTCTTGACTCTTTTGTAGATGTTCTTGTAGATTAGAAACTAATCCATGTAACTTAACCATGTATTCCCATAAATCTACAAGACACTATTCGACATCAATTATTTAATTTAATGCAATCTTTGCAACCCTTTGAATTCCAGTTCAATTCGTTCTTGCCTTGTTCGATAAGTCTGTCGATTTCAGCAACTTGCATTTGGATCAATTGAAATTCTACGTCTCTACTTGTTCGCCTAATTCTGTTATACCAATCAGTAGTAGACTGTAAGTTTGATATGTACTTTCTAAAGGTCTCATTGCGTTTTGCCAATTCAAGTGCCGTTTCGGGTATATTCTCATATCCCATAAGCCTTAGATAGTGAACTTCACGTAGCACAGCTGAAAGCTTAAACAATATTTTAATATTCATGATTATATGCATTAATTAATAATATACCTTTGAATCAAAATTCGGATAAATTTCATTCGTTTTTACATTTCGTTTTAATAAACATTGTTTCAAATTGAAATCGATTAATTCAGTTAAACCTTCGCACCATTTACTAAACATCATTTGATCGAAATTATGTAAGTTGTCAGATAATTCATCAAATCTTTCTATTATTTCCATTCCTCTATCACTGTTTGTAATTCTATAACAATAAATAAACGCAACACAATTCATTATGCAAAATGAAATGCTTACGGATGCTGTAATGATTTAAAATTATCTATTGGTATTATAATTCTTTGGTGCAGATTATACGACCAACGTAAAGCTCCTGCTATCGGCGGCATATATTCATCAAGCACAAAATCCCCGTGCTTTGTTTTATACGTCATTTGTTCTTCAAACAATCTCTATAATTTTATACATATTACATAATGTTTTAGTTAAATAATAGTTATCTATTCTATAATACATTTGAAATGTAAATTTCTTCTTCAAGCATGTCTAATATTTTATTATACTTGCTTGTAAATTCATCTTTGATTAATGGCCTATCCAAAATCGATCCCAATATATTAATCAGCTAAAAGTAAATTGAATTAACTCTAGCTTATAGCAAGGTTTACACGTTTACTTTGAAAATTGATTCTAAATTTGAACAATCGTCGAACGCTTGACAAAATATTGTTGCAAGTTTTAAATCCATTTCATAAATTTTTTCCTTATAATTTTCAAAATCGAGCATAAAAGATGAATCCTCGGGGTCTAATATATCATAAGATTTACCGGAAAACACCGAAAAACATGCTTGAAATTCAGTATAGACTGCAACAACTCTACCGCTTAACATTCTCCCTTTCCACCCACCAATTTCAACTTTTTCTAATTTAGAAAATTCTAGTATTGTATTAAAAATCCATTGAATGATTGATAATCTTTCTAAGAACGCATTAAATCTTTCGAATATGCTATTTGGATGAAAGGTCCATAACTGCGGTCTTCTATCTCTGAAAAATCTTCCCAAATTCTCTTTAAACTCTAAGAATAGAGCGTTGAATCTTCTAAGAACTTTTATTGACATAGACACCCTTTGCATTGCTTCATCAATATCAATATGAAATAATGTTGCGGGATCAAGAAACTTTTTAGCCTAGAAAAGAAAATTTATGTCGTTTTTTATTGAATATCTTTTGAGGATACGACAAAATGTACTTCCTGTATAAGAAGATTGCAAATTTGTTTGAAGAGTACGATGATTTTAATTTGATCATAATATTTACTGTGCGACCATATCAAACATACAACGTGTATCAGTGGAGCGAAAAGTGGAATAGCTTCACTTAGATCTGTTTCCTGTATCAAATCAATATGTTTTTTTAGAGGTTTCAAATGCAAGTTAATATCCTTTGCTTCAGCTAGACCGACTATAATATTTTTGAAGAGAGTGCGAAAACAGCTGAAGTACGCGCTGGTACTTTTCTCTAATATTATTGCCATACTTCTTACAGTCGAAGTTCGTAATTGCTCATAAATATATTGCAAGTTTGCCTCTCGCATATTCCAAAATTGCATTTCTATAAGGATAATATTCTTTGTATGTGAAGCAAATAAATGAGCAATAAAATTTATTAATTTTATTATATATTACCGACAGTTGGAATTGGATTCGGCCCTCCATTCATTTCAGATGAATTTATTGCTAGAACATCATTAATTTGTGTTGACCATTTAATAACAACACCCTCAATAGCACTCTTCAAATACAAATCACATGCTTCTCCATTACTTTCAATTATTTCTCGTTCTGCATTATGAACTTTTTCAACGCCAACCGGCATAGGAAGAACCGTTTGTCCATTCACTTGCCCTTTCACTTGATAGACAGTACTCTTCAAGCTGTGCACATGCTTCTGAATGTCTTTGCCTATAACCTCCGGCCATTTATCGTGGTTCGTTGAATTAGATAAAAGAGGGTCCAAAACTTCATCTACTAATGATGCAAGTTGATCGATGATTTTATTTGATAAATCACCAGCAATGATTGTTTCGGATGGATTATTTTTATCTACAGCTAAAGGGGCGCGTTTTGCAAAATAAGCTCCTGTAATATTGTTGTAATATTTGAATTGCAGTGGCTAATTACAAAAAGCAACAGACTTTTGGTTACCTTTGTTTTTTAATTGTACAAGTGGGAATCCATTGCTGGCTATCAACTGTGCAGCTGGTGTCAGGATTATAACTAAAAGTAGTGGATAAGGTCGTTCTAAAAACTTCATAACAACAGCTTTATGCTCTTCTGTAGCAATCATGCGAGACCATTTTTCCGGCTTAAGTTTTAATGTTTTTTGCACAAATGCTCCTAAAAACTCAATCCTATTGTCAATGGTATTCGGTGGTTGTTCCATGTTCGCCAATCAATTCGAGATAGAAAGAATATATATTTCTAAGTTAGTAGTCCAAATATCGACCGGGTAATAATTCATCCACTTGCTGCCAGAAATGCAATACAATTAAAAACGCAAATCCCATAATAAATCAAGACTCGACGCTTGCACCCTCATTTATATAAAAAACGATGTTAAAAATGACATTTCATTAAGAAAAATGTTATTATATACAAGTAACATTTTCCATTAAATATTTATTCATATAAAAAGTTTTAGAAAAAAATGAATCATTTTGCTTTATGATTATATTGTTAAAGAATATTGTTTAAAAAAATAATGAACACGTCATAAGCAGCCTCATCACAACTCACATGTCAAGTTTAGGCCCTGCAGTTAATCACCCATTTAACAATGCTTAATAGTGATGACATGCATTGTTTAAGCTCATGTTCACGCGTTCATCCCAACTCACCAAAGCTGTATCAATTAATTAAACAGTTATAATTTTTTTAATGCTTCTACTCGGGACCATTTCACGGCGTAATATTTACCCGATTAGATTGCTTACACATTTGTGTCACAATAGGATTTAAACACATACCACCCACACGTCTACACTCATAGAAACACATTGGGAATTCTCCTCCAATTCATATGCATTTAACTGAATTTAAATTGGAAGTAAAGTTTAGGAATGTAGGCTAAAGACTGAACTCACATATATCATTTCACAATCACGTTATTATTATATTTGCGTGGTCTCATCGTCTTGCAGTCGTACCATGACACGGTCTTCCTTGACTTCAACCAAACGACGACATAAATAAACTTAATAATAATATGTATAAATGTTGTCTGCATTGATTTCTTTAGCTGAACTTTTATAAATGAACCATTTCATAACTAAACCACATTTAATTAAATCGTTTATTATAGTTTGCATTAATAATCAAAACTTTTCCTATATCAATAATGTGCGAAGGTATAAAGTGTATTTGATGTGTGTTTGTTTACAAATAAGACATTAATTTTATGATTGAATTTCCTCATACACTAATTGTTTCATGAACATTTGATTTATCTTTGGACTTGTTAATTAATAAATCTTTTTAATTTGGTTAATGCAATATACAGAATTAATTCTTGTTTCTTAATTTTGATTAAATGAAAATTATTAATACTTATCTCTTGTATGTTTCTACATCTTGAATTTGTACTTGTACCAACTAATTACTAACAAAAAGCACAATAATTAATCAAAATTTCTACTCTATTTGCAGTATTAGTTGCAATATGTGTTGCAACATTAGTAGACTTTTATGAATATTAATAAATTGAATGATTTGAATGGATTATGGTAAAGATAGCAACTGTCTTGAAATTTGAAAATTTCCGATGCTTTTTAGGCTTGATTAGACTTGCGCGTGTAAAATTTGCGTGTTTGCAATGGCATGACATTTAAACAATGCTAAACATTTATGAACATCCATAAAGTTCTTTTCATTCGCATCGCATCCAATTAAAATTTCTTTAATTTTACGATTGGTAATATAAACAAAGAAATGTTTGATAATTTAATGCCATTAATTGTCATGTTGTCATTTATAAAGCAAACGGTTTTCATATTGTATAATGGTGGAAAGTATATCAAATCGATCGTTCATTAATTAAATAGTGTTTTAAAGAACGACGTTTGATGACAAAACCCCTGCTGTTAATGATGCATTAGTTATTTTTGTATGAGGTTATGCTTTTAAAAATTTTATTCATTCATTCGTTCATAAATCGTATAAAATGTGATTTATCATAACACAAAATTAAACGCAAATTTAACGAATCAAAAACATTTATTATATAAAAGTATCACAATTTAGAAAGCGGTGCGCAATTAACATAATTATTTTCTATATAAATAGACAAACAGATAACAGTTCAAGTTTGTACTTTATTGTAAGAGATTAAGGAAATGAATGCGTTTACCACAAAACGCATTTATTTGGTGGATTCATAGGTGTTCCAATGGGACATTTCCAAGCATTAGCAAATTCCTGTGAATTTGACAATGTACCAATGACACGTATACGGTTAGGCGAATGAACTCCATCCACTAGTTTGCTCTTTAGTGCTCTTATAGTCGAGTTTCCACACCAAATCTAATTACAAAAGTATAATTACAATTAGGCCAAGCACTTATAAATGTTAGATGTGCAAAAAGCAACCTGCAAAATTGCATTTTCCTTTCTGCCTTTTATAGAAATTTTCTAAAGTAAGAACATAAATACTGCCCATGTGACTTTTCATTACCAAAAAAGTTACGAAAAACTTTATTTGTATAGATAAAAGTTTGCTTTTAGTTGAGTAAAAAAAGCACACATGTTTTTACGTTTTTTTCTGTCTATTTGTTCGGCATTCGCATCCAAAAAGTTTAGCTTATACGCTATAAACTAACAATAACTCACATGCTTTATTTATTATTTCACATAATATATAATAAATCAGAAATGTTCAATTTTCATCCAACTAATAATTTCGATATTCGAGAAGAATTTTAATTAACTTTTTAATAGTTCAGAACTGACCTGCGCAAATCCGAGGAAAAATTGTTGGTCTGTAGATAAGTGCTCAAGTCCTGGTAGTTTTTTATGAATAATGTCACCACGTGCTTTACGCTTTTTAAACCCTTCGAACGCGGCTCTCAATCCACCATTATCAGCAATATTTTCACCTTGCGTGTTGTATCCTTGCACCTGTACCAAAATGAATACGTGGAACGAAAGTTAATAACATCATTTAACTTATAAACACGCCATTTTCTAATTACACATGTAATATTGACTAGAAATTTCTTACATTATATGACAGCTCGATTCCAGGCATTGTATAATTGTTATATTGGTCAATGATGCATTTGACGCGTTTTTGATATTGTTTGAGGGTGTTGGGCGACCACCATTGCTTTAAATTTCCAAACTCATCGTAACGTCTGCCTAGTGATGATAAAGTTGAAGGTTAATGAATATTGATAGTTAGTTGGTGGAAAAGTTTTTATATAAAATTATGTTACCTTGATCATCAAAACCGTGGGTAATTTCATGGCCCATTATTGCTCCGATAGCACCGTAATCTATGGCTCTGTAATAAAAGAACGAAGGAATGGAAAGGCTGTGTGAGAAATCAACATCGCAAAAAAGAATATATAAAAAAAAGTTCAATCTTGTTTTGTGTGGTGTCTGTTGTGGTGCATGCATATATATGTGTGTATAAGAGTGTATATGTGTGTGTGGTTGTTCACTTACTCAATGCCGTTGCCGTAAAAAGGCGGCTTTAGTATTCCAGCAGGAAAAGCTAGAAATAATTTTACAGATTTATATCTAACATTTTACAATCTTTCTTTACTGTAACTTACTGACAGAATTTAAAGTTGCTGAATAGAATGCGTTTACAGTTGTTGCAGCTGCCACCCATCTTATAATAAAAATCACAAATCTATATTCATATTCTACGTAGATAAATATATTTATAAAATGCTCACCTATTTCGATTAGGCTTTTTACGAATACTTTCCAAGTTGCGACGTATGACTGCATTAGTTAGATTAAGATAAGTTCGAAAGAGTTCCCCTTCAAAAACATTTGCCTGAAAAATAATTCTGTATTGGTGGAGCGAGTATAAAATATAAATCGATTTTGCCATCACCTGTTTGTAGTGATTGTCCAGTTGTGTTGCATTCATAATCCAGCCAGGATACCCAACAAATGCCCTGATAGCATGCAGTTTGGTTAAAGTTTTTTCTCTAGTTGCATCATCCATCCAATCTAAGTCTTGCACAGCGCCTTCAAAAGCATCTCGTATGTCATCTAGCATTTCTAGCGCCTAAATATAACACGTATAAGATGAAAAGGCGGTCGCAAAATGTATCGGCTTCCGGAATAAAATCGATTTTCGCAGAGAAGCATTTCAAAGATCCGGCCTTAACTTTAGTTGAAACGTTGATGAAATATTACGATTATAAAGCAACCGTTTTGCAACTAAATTATTATAATTATGTATCTTTGAGGTTGCTATTATATTTGAAATTTTTCATCAGTATGCATTTCAATGCAATTGCGCTTCATTCAATAGAAAATGAGTTTTACCTTAGATATGTCTTCTTGTTTGAAATACGATTGAACATAGAGATAACTTAATGCAAGTCCAAAATTTGAGTTCACATTGCTCGTACATCCTTTCCACCTTGGAGTTTTAACTTGCAACCCTAACAACTCTTGTGAAAATTCGAAACCAAGATTTCGAAACTTTGTTAATGTAAGAGGAGCTACTGATGAAAAGATATTCCACCACAGAAATTTTTCTAAAAATATTTCATATATTTTCCAACAACTATTCTATTATAGAAATTTTATGAACCTAATTTAAGCTGACTTGAATTACTTAAAACGTTTCCAATTTTCTGCATATACATTAAATCTAATAAGATAACTTTATCCTTTTTTAAATCTAATATCACATTAGTATCATTAAAAACTATATTCATGTATTTGGTCCAATTTATCTAGAAACATAACAAATATTATAAAATGAATCACGTAATTGAAGTGAAAACTTTTAGAATATTAATCGGATTTACATTTTTCCATAAAATATTATCGGATCCGGGACCTCTGGCCAGTTCCTCTAAAGTAACTTCGTGAAACAGGTGCCCGGCGCTTCGTCGAACTTCAGGAGGGGTCATAACCTAGCATATAATACTAATTTACAATGGATTCAAACCGCCCAGTTTTACATACATGTTACAACGTGATTTATAGAACGCATGTATTTGTATGTACACGCGGCGTACGCGTCTCAATTTTGCATATTATTTCGAAAAAATAATGCAAATGCGTGACAATAATTAATTCATTTAAAAACCACCACCACCCCCTGCGCCGCTACACAACTCTACCTTTGCTAACTCTATAGAAAAACTAACAATATCTTCAGCAAATTCACTTCCGTTTATATTATGCGAATACGTTTCGAGCATTTTTCTAATATACATTTTGTAGTTGGTTATTTCGGTTGTAAATTTATCCTGGTGTAATAAATATCGTTCACTAAATCCGGGAGAGACTTGTTCAATCTGGAATCAAAGCGGATCAATTGAATTACGTTCGTCTATATGTTATAGGCATGCTGAAAACATACAACAATTTTATGTAAAGATGAATTTCGAACATCTTCAGCAACATTAAGTCCATAGAAAATATTAATACCCAAAAGTCTTCGAGCTTGGGCAATAGTAAAAAGCCAGTCGAATCTTGTTGAAATCGTTACATTTGGTGGGTCAGCGGTTAATCCCACAGCTTTTAATATATCTTTTACTGGTTCCAAACCTTTCACTTCTAAACTTTCTGTAAAAAATATAGAGAAAAATCATTTCTGAAAAAATAATAGTGAAGGAAATGAATTTGGTGCTCTATGTTAAAGGGAATGACTTTATCTTATGACTAACGAAGCGAAAATATCTCCCTATCTTTGAAAATTTTGCTATATAGATGTAGATAGGAAGTGTCCCTATGTATGAGGTAGAAGAGACATGTATTAACTGTATAGTCATATTAATAGTATCTATATGATAACGTGTTTCAGCACAGATGTGTGAGGAATATTTTCAGCAATTCGAAACCTTCATTCAGGACCGTACTTTAATATTTCTAAAAACCAACAAATTATTTACACTTAATCTCAACATATGCATCGTTTATCTATTATTAGAATTGTATTCAGTGATTGTAGAATGAAATTAATTTCTATTATGACTTGTTTGCGACTCGTTTCTTTCTTGATTAGTTCGACAAGTTTGATACAATTTTATGTCTATATTTATGAGTTCATTTTCTTTTTATCACTGTTTACATGTTAACGCTTAACATATCTTTTTGGCGCTTATTTATTTCATTCTATTACAACTCTGCTTGTATATTTCACAACCGTTCAACGCACGTACGTAAAGTAACAGCATCAAAGAAATTGGAATTTATAGACTATTGAGAATGTACCTAAATTATTCTCTTTTAAAGAACTATTCATATTTATTAAACTAATAATGATGATAAATCTCTTGCTATATGAATACCATATTAGAATTGGCAGTTATTTAATATTCGTAATAAATTCATTTTAGTCAGAATTTAAAAATTGACGGGTCTGTGATTAGATTAACAATAAGATAGTTGGGTATTGTATTTATGACAAGTCGGCTTTTGTGACAAATGGGAGGATTTACCATCATGATTGATGTAGATAGGAATCCATGGTCGGCGGTAGAATATTGCAATGGCTCACGTGATTAGACTACCAAATATTCAACTAAGCACACTTAGGAGAATGACGGTAGAAGAATCTGCTCTCCTCCCTTTATTATTCATATTACATTTTTGGAGTAGTTTTTGGTGCATTTATTAGAGGCATTTCATACCATTCTCAAAGCCAACTGCATTAATTTTATTACTTAAATGTCTTTTATGCTTAGCTCAATTTGCAAAAGTTAAATAAAATGAAATGTCTTAACTTATATAACTAAATAACCGCCGTGCTTTATGAAACAAACTTTTATTTCTTTTCATCTACCAAAAATTTTATGACAACTATCTTAAAATATTTAATTGCTTCAATTCATTTCGTGCGATGAAATGATTTAAAAATGTTGTTGTTGTTGATGGAGGAATAAAGGATGTTTTTAATTAAAAATGTTCACGCTTGACACAAAATGAAGTTGTATTAAAAATCATAACAAATAATTGGCGTAAAGTAATAAAGCATAAAGTAGAAAACGAGTCAAAGCATTTATTTATTATAAACTAGAGTACAGAGGTTTATCTGATAAAATCCAAATGTCACAATAATTTGCCGTTGAGTGTAATTTGAAACTGTCATTAAAATCAAATGCATGTTCGCATGAATTGCGTGCATGTGACTTTAATCTCCGCTATTTCATTTGTTCTTTTACTAAACAAACAAATAAAAAGTTTCTCTATTTTATATCAAAACATTTTTTCTGAATGGATTGAAATATATTGTCATTACTTAAGGCAAGTTTTATAAGCAGCAAGAAATTGCTGATGTGCCTTCAATTTCCTTCAGATAATTAATTGATCCGAAAAGTTGGCACAGAAAAAATACATAATTTTTGTCTACACTTTTGTCTTTAATCTATATCATGTCTTCCTTTTTTGTTCTCATGATCTGGCAGTTTTTGACTGAAAACTTTCGAATAGTTAAAAGCAGTGCAGCGTTTACAGAATGAAAAAATTCGGATTAGGACAAAAAGCTTACTTTAATTACGTTCTATATTAATAAAGTTAGATAATGTAAAGGCATTGTTAATAAATAATAATTCTTTTATATCATAGTTTATGTATAACTAATATCAAAAAGCTTAAAGTTACGTAAGCTGTTCTTCGTAATTATGAAAAGTTTTAGTAAATATTTTGAATGTTTATATATAGTTTCGTTATTAATTGATTTGTAGCAAGTTTGAACAGAATGATAGGTAGGATGTTGCCAAAATTACAACAATGCCTTTGAAACATATCGAAAAGTTTATGTAATTTATCAAAGTAGAAGATTCATTAACGCTTACCTGTATTCATACAAGTTCTATACAACATTTTTGCCTTTTGTACCCCAAGCGGTCCTAATGATTGTTCTCCTGACTGGAGCAATTGTCTCATATCTTGTAAGAGGGACTCTCTAAGCAATGAGAGTCTGTCCCACGTGGCAGTCCAATCTGGTATAGGATTTGCTTTCATCCATCCACCACAGGCATATTGATAAAAATCTGTGCAAGGATCTGTTGAAATATCCATTGCCCGTAGGACTCTTGATGCTAAAATTGAGAGAAAATATAAAGAAATATTTTTTACTTAAAAATATAACCTAGATAAAGTCGGATTTCCTTAACATAGATATATTACATAAGGAAAGTACAATATACTTTTATCAAGGAAAAAAAATTGGCGCCCAATGAAATACAGGATGTAGCTCATAATAATACTTTATCTTACAATTGAAATGTTCACAAATTAATTATAACTCACCACACAAATTACATATAATACAATTTATTGAATTACCAACTTCTTGAAACATAAAACGAGCAAGAAACTGACATAAAATTTTTTCAAAGCAATAAAAGTTCTATTCACCTCATACACTACAAAGATAATTAAATATTTAATAAGGAAACTAACAGATAGAAAGATATTCACGTGTAAATAATAACAATTTAATTTGTTTTATAATCTAGTAGGTTGATGCTTGAAGTATTAAACAAATAAGTTTGTATAGGAGTTATATCAAGTTTGAAAGTTTATTAAATGCATGAATTAATGTTGTCAGCGACATTAGTTAAAGGAAATTTCTCTCATAATTTTCGAAACTGTTTACAATATTTCACTATTATTTGAATGATCGTCAATGAAATTTGACTTGTATTTAATTATGTACGTATTTTCATTCAACGTATACCATATATAACATTATTCCAATAAACATTTATAATAGCATATAACTATCATTCCGAGCCAATTATATGATAGAGTATCAAATACATTTATATAATATTCTAAGTCTAAGAGAATAAAATTCAATCATTTATTATATAAAATGCAAACATTCAAATGAAATATATTACATATTGGTGGTAAATTAGAGGATAATGTTCTTAAACTTAAATCAACAACTTACTCATAACGTATTGATAGATGATTAATTATTTATTCAAATCAATGATGATTAATAGGACGATATAGTGATATATTGCACTAATGTCTGCTATTTTAAATTATATTCAATCAATGTTGCATTCTACAAATAAATTTTTATGCTATAACATGTTTTCAATATTTTTATGTAAATGATTATTTCAAATCAAAATATCATTAGTTATTACTTTATTTAATAATATTCTATATGATTTTTTTTAGAAATAAATTGGATTCGTTTCGATAATTAAAATAAATGCATTGAAATTGCAAATGATTTCGTTTTATAAATGAAACTACTTACATGTTTTATCATATAGCTTATTGGAGGGATGAATTTTGAAAGGCTAATTAATATCAACCCAAAAAATGTATCTAAACATTTCTCTTTGGATTATTTCGAGAATTATTTTCAGATTTTAAGTAGGTTAAAGATGATTTGACTATGGCATATATGTCAGAACGCTTTGAAGTTGCTTTTAATTGATATACGCACATCTAGGAGTAATAATTTAGTTCATTAAGAAGACTATATCTAGGTTGATAATAATGTATTGGTTTAATTATATATAAAGTCTTTGAGTTGTTTGAAAAAGTACAATCAATCAATACGCAAGTTTGCGTTCTTAGTTATCTATTGTAAGCAGTCATCGTAATTTATTTCTTGATTAAATGAAGTACTGGTTATAAAAAGAATTTTTTTTTAGAGAAATGTAGAAGAATTTATGATTTGTGATATTAAAATATTATATTCAAACGATAAGTTTAACTAATTTGTGATCATTCCGTTGAACAAACATTCCTTTTGTAAGTTGCCATTTAATTTCTCGATTATAATCGTCAATTTACTTAAGATTACATAATAAAAGCGCGTTTTCGCATCTTTAATTTCCTTTTCATTTAACTTTGAACATCATTTTTTTAAAATACAATCTTTACACTCGAAAACACATTTTACAACATTCAAGAATTGCCATTAAAATATATTTATCATAAAATTTAATTTGCTAGAAAATCTACTTACCAAAAATTGTTTATTCTTAATTAATTGAATGATTCATAAAGGCCCTTATTTTGATATATTGTATGGATACAATAAAATGTTGTCGTTTTTCTACTTTATATACATACCTGTGTTAACGCATTGTTCGGTTACACAAAGGTTGCCATTTTTGGCAACCATTGAAGCACCAAAAAGGACAATAGCGGCAACTAGGACGAGAAATAGATTGACAGAGATGAAAATAAGAATTGGAAATCTTATGAAAGTATCTGTTCTTCTGAAACAAAGGGATTCACTTAAATCTGTCTGTTTATAATTTGTTATTACTTTTACAACAAATCAAATTGATAATTAATCTTTTCAGCGCAATTTTTATTTCAAACATTGATTTGATTTATCCATTGAATAAAATAAACGAAATAATTCCTATAGTTGCATTTCGCTCAATCTATCTTCATTAGAGACAGTTGCAATGAATTTCTTAGCAATAAGATGTTTTAATTAAAATTTTAGATAGATAAACTATTAAATAACTTAAATTAGAAAATTGCTTTAAATAATTTTCATACTATTTTATTAAAAGAAAATAAAAACAATTTTATAATGATAAATGATTTCAATAAACGCCTAAAGAAATATCAGCAGACAGGTCATCATTCAACTTTGCTTATTATTTGATATATTAACGGCAACAATACTCAAACAGATTCACATAAAAGTTGAAACACAAATATTCATATACATAGTTTCTTCTATGTATGTATGTATAAACATCCTCCTGCAAATGACATTCATTTGTTTAATACAACTATTACTAAATGCCTCAAAACAGAAATCAAGTTGAATTTAATTCCTGAGTTATTAAATAACTTTGTTGCAATAGTTAGCCTAAAACAATATTCGTTCATATAAATGAACATTTAATGAATTACATTAGAAACTATAAACAGTGCCTATTTTATAACATATATAACAGCGGTGGGCAAACAGCGGCCCGCGGGCCGCCTGCGGCCCTTGACAGTATTACATGCGGCCCTCCATGCATTGTTATATTAATAAAAACTTTTTATATCTTAATTTTTTGTCGTTCCCAACGTAATTCATAAGTCGTTATTGTTATCATTATTATTTCTTTTTTTTACTGTGGCCCTTTTAGTCTCAGTATTTGCGCAAACTGGCCCTCTTCAAAAAAAGTTTGCCCACCGCTGATATATAACAAGACACAATCTCTGCATAGTTAAAAAAAAACAAACAAATAAAAATACAAAAGCAATCGGTTCTTTTTCATTGATTATGATTCACTCCTTTTGCATTCATTAAATTCAAATTTTAAAATTTGGCGCCAAATTGTTGATCTGTGACCTCATCCCCTTCTCTCTTTTTATTTCTATGTATAAAGATTTATCCTAGTCATGACATTCATCCATTTTTATTTTATTTTATTGTTGTAATAATTTTGCAAAAGCAACCATGCTTATGTGTTAGTTTCATAATTGTCAGTGAAAAATTAATTTATTTGTTCTGTATTCTCCACTGATGCTTTCTTAATTTGCCATTGAAGAAAATTTACATTTTATTTCTACGTGTTCAAATCTCTTTACACATAATTTTTTTTGTCAGTTTGTAGTGCAAACGTAGTAAATAATGTACGTATACATACATTCATTTTATTGCATGCAAATTCTTTTGTTTCTTTTTTTAGTAAGAAAGCTATTAATATAGAAATATTTTTTTTTACTTGATTGTTTTCAATGTTATGCTGGCTTTATGACTAATACAATATAAAAAGACAAACAAGAACAACTAATATAAAATTAAACGAATGAAATGTTTTTCTTTAGAGTAATGCATTTTAAAAGCATACTTTTAATGAAATAGTAGGAAATTGTTTGCTTTTCACTGAATCAGAATGTTTGCTTGTTTGTTTATTGCTCTTGATATTGGCTGACCATAAACATATTGAAGTATAGGCAACAATGATTGATATTTGTTTAAATTTCACATTATAACGTCAATTAATATAATTAAACAAATCCTCACTTCATAATCTTTTTTAATCAATTATTTAACGGATTTTGCTTGCAATTTTAATTTAATAAAATTTACTAATACAATATTAGGTTAAAGCTTATCCTATTAAACAATAAATCCCTTATTATACAACGCATACCGTCGTTATCATTTTGCGTTGAATAACAAAAACAAACAAAAAAATATTCTGTAAAAGAACGTTAGGGAACGTTAACCAAGTTGCAGCTCATTTACACCAGCAAACATTTTGTAATGCTGTAGAATTTATTATTTCTATTCTAAATGCTTTTTTGTTTATTACAAAAAAAACTCTGAGAGTAATTTAGACTATACATCCAACGAAAAAAGTAAATTAATTATTGTTTTATATAATTTTTAACAATGATGAGTGAAGTTGGCTTAGCATTTTTATAATAAATATAATTAATTACATTCTAATATTTTTAAATCTATATATTAAATTTTAAAGGATTATTTTTTTCACATTTAAATAAATCTATTAAGATTTGAAAAGTTTTCAATCTGATACGTATAAGAAGTTTAACTTTAGGTGATCTTCTTATCAAGTTACAAACTTATTGTTAGTTGAATTTAAAGTACTAAGTAATATACTTTTCAACGAGAAATATATGTCTATACCTATAGTATTATAAAGTATTATACAATATGGTATAATTAATATATGAATGTTAATTTTGAATAACTCTGTTAATTTGTTTCAGATGTCTGGAGCATCGAATAGAGAGCAACAATGTCAAAGGTAAGATTTATTGATTCAAATACAACATAAAATAGTACAAAAACGAATAACAACTGCGCAATTGTTTATTCGAATTTTTAGTTGGTATCAAATTTCATCAGCTATCTAAATATACAAATAATAATATAAAAATGTAAATGTCAAAAATCAGTAGAATGATTTGATTTGAGATGTCCCCAATTTGCATGCAAATTTTTTGCTAAAACAAATATCAAATCTACATATGATTTATTAAAACAAATAAATGAATATCAGAGGAGAGAAAGAGTGAGCGAGTGAAAGTAATTATGCAATGAATGTTTACTTTCTCTGAGTATTTGCACCTTACGAACAACATAGTTTGTAATATATGAATATCAACATCTTTCTTAATTAATTAAAACGTTAAAAGAAAAGAAATTATGATTATTTATATAAATAATAAACAATAGAATTATTATTCATATTTAATGGTTAATTTATAGTCAAGCACTTTGTATTCTATTACAATAAAATTTAATAGACCATAACAATTTAATATTTATTTGCGTGGTATTGGAAAATATTAATTATTGAGTATATTAAACAACGCGCTTTGTTGTTTATCAACTTTATCAAATTCATGTGATTTATGAGTTGATTCAATAAAAAAATTCTGTCTCATACTCGAAAGTCGAATCACACACTTCACTAATTACAAATGTTAATAGAGCCTTTGTCATATCGTCGCTAATTATTTAATTTAATAATTACCTTGTTGGTTGTTGAGGTTCATCATGTGGACAGGTATTCGGAACTGACACCTGAAAATTAGCTTAATATTAATTAAAAAGCTGAAGACTTCCATCCCCGTATAAAAAGATCAACAATGTATTAGGCAAATTAATTAAACTATATGATAGGAAATTTAATCTCGTATGCATTAATTTATAAAAAATTTTAATTAGAAAAGCTCAATTTTCATTTGACGGAAAATTATGTTTTTTTAACAATGACATGTAATTATAAATGTTTCATATAACAATTATATTCCAATGGGAGCTTGAAAACAATTTAAACAAAATGCAATATATTATTTATGATATTTATGAATTTAATTAGAAATATCTTTTACATTTAAAACGCGTGTCATTTTATAATTAGAATATAAATTTTATTAGAAAAACAATTTACTTTTTAGATAATATTTATAATTAATTTGTATAGGATGCTCTCCGGGGAGAAATAATTCATCGAAACAAAATTTATTTGTCTGATTCTTTGAGCAATTAGTGCTGATTTTTAAATAAACGAAATTGAATGGATAATTTTATGCAAAATTTATTATACAGTTTACACTTTCATAATTTTCATCGCACTTATTTGGTTCATTTATCTAACAATCAGCAAACTGCAATTAAACATGCAACATCTGCATACAATGTTTAAATATAATCAAATCATTTCATTAAATATTTATTTATATAAATAATAGTATTGAATTGATATTTTGAATGTTGAAACAGAAAAAATGATAATTTTTGTGTGCTGGTAATAAAATTTGTTGATTTGTGAAAGAATATTTTTTTATTGTTATTGTTGAATTATTAATAAAAGCAAAAATTTTCCAAACACGTATAATATGAATAAAAAGTATTATTTTTTTTTAATTATTTCACACTCGCAAATGAAATTAAATTCTTTATGTAAATAATTAATTTCTCTCTCATATAATTAGATAATATTTATTTTATTGCTCCAACTTTCATTTATTTGTTTAACTTATAATTGTTTATACCCAAACATGCACACATAATATTTTTATAATTATTTTATTATTTCTATCCTTCTAGCACACAAATAATGTCTTTCTAACAAATTATTTAAAGAAATTTATTTATGTGTTACGTAATGCGTGTAATCTTTTATCCAAAGAGACTTTCCACGCATAACAGAAGCAGATAATAATTTTTTATGTTTATAAATTTACTTAAAACCAAAGTATGAGAGTAATTAATTAAATCAATGAGTGTTCATTATTATACTGTAATTTAAACTTGTATCTGAAGTCATAATTATCCACAAAAAACTTTCATTGTGTTTTGAAAAGTGAATGTGACATTTCTAACAATCAATTTCACTTCAATATGAAAAATTAATTTTCTTGTTACTTATAGATTAAATTGATACTAACTAACCTAACATAATAATGAGAAAGTGTGGCTTAAAATTATGCAGTTTTGTGCATATGTATTAAGCAATTTTCTGTTTTTATGTAGCGAATGCATAAAAAGAGATGACAAGGGACTTGGTCTAACAACAGTCATAAGTGCATTATGATTATCACGTTAAAGGATTATGTGATAATTAAAGTGGAACAATATAAGCTAATTATAACACGACGAACTTTACACTTATCATTGCAAAATAATTTTAATATGAGATAAGTTTTTTTATACAGCAAATAATGATCGCATTTAAAATCTTTAAAATTTTCTTCGTTTATCTTGTGTGTAAAATGAAAAACGCAAACAGTTTTTTTTGTTTGTAATAAATTTAACGCAAAAAATAGTATAAAAAAAAGATGAAAGATTAGAATTATCTATGAGTTTGTGTTCGTTTTCGTTCCCTGCATAAAATATACGAAACGAGAAGGAAATTTGAATTTTACTCACGGTCTTGTCGGCGTGAGTAGATTCGGTTGTAAGAGAAGCAATAAATTGGCCCATATTAATGCCTGTATTAAGAAAAATAATCAACCTAATCTTTCACTTCCGTATATATCTAAAATATAAAGAAAATAAACTTTGCACATATGCACATTCACTCAACAACAACTAAACTACTTATCACGATCTATGTAAGAACTAATGATTTTTATTTTATTCTAAAACGAAATAATTAAAAAAAAACGTTAACACTTTATTTTCTTTTTCACATTACTCGCACAGCAATAATAAACAACTAGTTATAAATTAAAACCCTTGTTCAATAAAAACTATTTTAAATTTCCCCCCAGTTATCGTTAGCCGTCCCCACTTTTACTACGCTTTTATGTTAACAAATTACCATACTATTACTTACATAATTACCGTAGACTTAAATTATAGAGTAAGGTAACTATACTTGAATTAACTTCTAGACTAACTAAGCAGGGCAATGGGACTAAAAGATATGATACAATCAAGGGAAAGTATCATCTTATCCTACACAATTTATTGATAATAATAATCAACAATTTTATATGCAGAAGAAAAAATTAGAATAGCCAAAGCTATTGAGCATAAAATGTTAAGATTTATATAAATTTTTTTAGGTGGATTTTTTGATGATGTTTTTTCTCTATCTTCTGTTATAAGATTCGTTTTATTTGTCACAACATAAATAATATTACTTTTCACATCTATAGAAATATTTTTCTATAATAAATAATGTAAATGGTCTCTTATAATTTATGTATCCTGTACATATTTGTATTTTGGCTCTTAGATTATTTATTGGGTGCCCACAATGTCTTGTCATTGCTTCAGATCGTCTGAAAATATGTCACATCCCACACTTTCCACATTTATAACAACTCTATATGTTGAACATATTTTTTTTGCCTTGTTGTTGTCGTTGCTGTTATTATTTTGTCATCGTTTTTTTAAGCTTTTAATATTTTTTCATCTTCTCTTAGTCCACTTAACAGAACCGCTTAAATATAAACAAGAACTTTCTATGGAATCAATTATTTATATACATACATATATATAACGTAAAAAGAGCAATAATCTATTTATCGATGATAAAATTAGTTTTGGTCAAAGTAATTGAAGATAAGAAAGGAGCTGAGCAATGATGAAAAAATCAGATACACAAAAAGAAAACTGCTGCTTTACTTGATTGGTTCCCAGTCCTATCACAATAGATATCTTTTTGATCTTTTTATATTTCGCACAGTTTATTTGACTTTCTTATTCAACATTGTCTTTATATTACGCTAAAACGTTTGCACTCTAATAAATCATTACAGAGAAAATATAAGATCATAAACCACAGTAAGTTAGAAACAACGATGTAATAACATTTATTGGTTTTTCATTTATGTTCGATTTAATACGATTTCCTATTCGGAAATAATCAATGAATTAAAGTAAAATTTTTCTACAATCTATCACCTTTCTGCTTTAATAAACTTTCTGTGATTAATTGCGGTGAAAATGAATTTGTGTTACAAAGCAATTTCTATAAAATGAAGTTATTATATCAAACTACTTAAAATTATGTAAAATCAACGATTATTTACAATTGTCATGTTTAAATTAATTGCTTTTTTATTTATTCAACATTATGGTTTCTTTTTGGTTTATTTAAAACAAATTACAAAAACATTGATTTTTAACATTTTGTTTCAATTTTTAATTGCAACAGTGTTTAATAATTACTATTGCGTAACAACTGTAATTAAAAAGTGTGTAAAAAGTTGGTTTGTTGATTTTTATATAAAAATGTGTCCATCGATGTTTAAAAATACGGACTTTTTATTAGTTTTATTAAATTTAGGATATTTTAAATAATTTTCTTTCAAGCATAAAGAATAAATTAAATACAAACAAACTTATCTGAAAGCATTTTAATATTTTTTCAAGCACACTAGCAAAGTTTATAAAAACAATTAGTTTTATTTTAACAAACTTGTCATTTCGCTAATAAAAAAATCATGTTTTGCATATTTAATATGCAAGCAAAGTAACATTTTATATAAAAAAACGCTAGTCTCGTTTTAATAAATTTATAAAAGTTCTAATATATATGTTACTTGTACTCTGTATATTGTTCCACTTGAATAAAAACAAGAAAAAGTTTCTAAATTCTCGCTTCCTATAATATTTTCTAAACTTAATTTCGGATATAGTTAATTAATATTAAAAATTATATATGATGATAATTACTTGATCTATGTAATTTGATTAAAATAAATAGTTGAAACTGTATTAAAGCAATTAATAATTAGATTATTTGCAATTCAAGTTCAGACAATAAAATTTGCATATTTTTACGTTTCTAATTGGTTAAGACTAGTTTATTAAATTAATACTTTGGATTATTTTAATATGGTAATTAAAAATCATTTATTATTAACGCATACCTAAATAATTTAATATTTGTTTTGTTTTACGCATTAAAATGCATTTAAATTGGAAACGATTAGAAAAAATTGTTGTTGTGTTAATTCTACTAATATAGAAATGTTACATAATAGAATATAATTGCTTTTTAATAAACTTTCATTTAAAATGATTCATAAAAGAATAATCTTAGAATTAAGATAAATGCATTAACTGCTTGCTGGTCTTATACAAAATTTCAAATTAATTACACGGGAAATAAAATTTATTATGTAAAAGCTTCAGTTAAATCGTTCGCAAAATTCAGCATCCCAATATTTTATGCAATTGTTTTCCTGTTGTATTTCATAACAATCTAATCGTGAAAAAAGTATTGAAAAATTATAATTAAATTCTGTTTAAACTAAATATTTATTAAAATAAATTGAACAAGAGGAAAGCAAATTGAATTTATGTTAATTAAAATTCAATTTATTTAATAACTTTAAATAAATTGTAAGATATAATTTGGAAATGTTGCATGTAAGTTTTTTGTATGAATTTCTATTCTTTTTTTGTCCGATATCAATTATGGAATTTTTTTTGTGGATGGATACAAACCACCAGTTGGGAATTATTGTTCTATAGTATATAAAAATTTATGTAACATTTATGAAATACAGTTTTTTTTACGGCAACCCTCTTTCGTTGCGTGTCGTCGAAGCGGAAGAGGAAGTTTGAATGGTGAATGCTTTTCCGTTCAGAGGCTGTGACACATCATTGACCTGATCCGGATGATTTCTGCTATCTTTGGTCAGTTATGTCCAGCTTGATAAACATTAAAATAAATTTACTCACAACCATTTATACATATAGAAAATAATTTCGAGCCTAATCAATCTCAATCATCCTTTATTTGCCATTTAACAAATAGTCATTTCTATTATAAGCTTGAAAGTAATTAAAATCGAAGGTAATTTATAAAGTTTGCGATTATGCGAAGTGAATATTTGGTATAAAACAGTTTATTACGTACATTTTATATGTTTAAGAGATAAGTTGCAATTAGTAGTTTAATAATATATCCAAAGAGCTACATAAAATGTTTATGAATGTTTATTCCTCCTGGAATCAAATGAAATAGGCACTAACCACAGATAAATAAATAGTTAATTGAACATTATTTTATTTAAAAAAATCTTTTTAAATTACTTTTTAGTTTTTTATAGCTTTTTTGTTCATGTTAATTAATTGAAAGTATTAACTCCGACGACAACCAATTATTTGTTCCAATGAAAAGGATTATTTTTAATTAACTTCATAAATGGTTAATTACTTTACATAGGAGGAACTATCATCTATTTCAACGTTCAATTTTATTTCGTTATTTAAAAATTAAGTCTTCTGGAATGAATAGAAGATTTATTATGCATAATAGATGAAAAGTTATTTGACTAAAAAATTAACTACTAAGGATTAGATTTATTTGTTTGTTTTTCTTTTCTTTTAGTTATTTAAGTTTATTTAAAGCGTAAAATAAAGTAGCGATCAATAACACAGTTTTATGCAGAATTAAAAAATATAAATTTTCAAAATGTACCTAAAAATAAAATACCCTTTTCAACGGTACAAAATGACAACAAAAATATTCTAATAAATAACGAACTACAAAAGGTTGTCGAAACACAATAACATTAAACGTTTTAGGAATTTAATTTGTGTATTAAAAGTAAATAATAGTTCATATGAGTGAAGGGATTCTATAAAAAAATTTATACATTCATATTTCGACCTTAACATATTACCAAATATACAAATTTTTATAGGAAATGAAATGTTTAACAGCCAGAAAGCTCAACTTTTTTTTCGTTCTTTCAATAACTTACATTTGATGAAATATTTTCTCACAGCTTCAAAATAGTTTCAAATCAGCATTTTCACTTGTACGTGATTTGAAAATCGAATTCTAATTTTATTTTTCTATTAATTCATGCATTTCACTGCCAAAAAGAGAATAGTTGAGAAAAAAGCTATTCAAAATATGAGCGCGTTTATTTTAATTAAGCATCTTATTTATAGCTGGCAAGAAAAATAAGTATAAAACAAACATCGAAGTGTTTTCCAACCTAAAAGCAAAACTTCATATTTCAATTACTGTCTGCGGCTGAGGAGAATATGATGATGTTAAATATTTGATTTATTAATTATAAATTAATAGGAAAAAATGCTGTCATATTATGTGTTTTAATTAATAATTAATTATTGTGTTGTTCATTTATTCAGCAACAACAACATGAAATCATATTAATTAATATTTTTATGAAATTATAGTTACTTTACTGACTTACCCTGCTTGCTGGCAGATATAATTAATGATTTATCACACACTTAATATCTTATTAAACATAAAAGATTGAACTTAATGATATTGAAAAGTCTTTAACTAAAAATTAATTTAATTCAAAATTAATTCCATGCAAAATAACAATTAATGTCAATCAAATGTTTGACAAATTATATAAACGAAACGAAAAATGTAAGCAAAACAATAATCTTAATAAATTTTAATACAATATTCACCTGTTAGTTGTAGAACGTTGATTAATTAGGTAATGTGATTAATAAGAAATAGAAACGAATGTTTATATCTTATAATTTATTTATAAAACAACAAACAGTATCTATATTATATATTTATATTTTTTTATATATTGTATATTTTATTCATCACATCATGTGAAACATATAATATGTTAACATTATATACATTTATTGTGATGTTTGAAAGATCCTGTGCTCACACCCAACCCAGGTATATATATAATATAAGATTATATATAAAATACGACAGCTATTTAAGAGTCTCTGACAGTAATTCATTTAAAACGGTAGCTAGACCTTGTTGGTTTATTCTGGCATAAATTTGTTGTTTTGAAAATGAAGTTAAAATATGTAGTAAGTAAATGAAAATTAAGTAAACCTTCTGTTTGCTTATCATTATAAAAGTGTGTTTGGCTTTGTTGATTGTGTTATTGTTGTGGTTATGTGAAAGTATTGATAGGGTCAGACTTCCATTGCAGATGTCATGGGTCATTTAACCATTTAGTCTGGGCATTCATCACAGAATCGAGCAAGCAACACTTGTTCATGTGCAGAAATGGTCATGACATGTATAGAACATGTGTTTATTTACAGCATCCATAAAACCTTCGCATTTTGTCCGAGTAACAACAATGCAATAAAATTTTTGCGGTAACCCTTTCCTTCCGCTTAGAATTAGGTTTTCGCCCCTTGACTAATTAAATCAAGAACAACTCGCAACTCACTTCCAATCACTAAGGTGATAAAATGACCAAAACTAAATTGAACTTCTATTAGTAATTCAACGACGTTCGTATTGTCCAGACTCAAGTTGGCGAGTAGTTTTATATTAGTTGGTTTTGGTGAAATTCTGTTAAGCAGAATGTTTGCTAATTATACTCGCATAGTTATTTTGAATGATACTTTGTGGTGGCTTTGTTGTGGCCTGGTCAATGCCTGTTCTATGTTCCATTCTATTCAGTTTTGTAAATGTTACTCGGGGCATCTTTGCACATATACATAAGTACTTGCAATTTTATTGTTTATGTTTATCCTTTGTGTGTACACAATATGGAAACATGATTTACAAACAATTACACGATGATCTGTTTGCTGTTCACTCCAAGGGGGATATAAAATATTTACAAATGGAATGAGAGTGTCCCTCCCTATATTACTTCATCTGCACCCCAATTTTCATACATACTCATACCTTTATAAAAAGGAAGTAATTCAGTTATAAGTGAGCGACGGTTTTGAACACTCGATGGAGTAGGTTAATGAAGTTTACTGGGTATATAAAATCGATCTTGTTCAATTTCAAAACAGGTGTTTGTCTAACAAAATTTCTTACACCGTTTTTTTCTTTCATAGAGGTTTTAGAGTTTAGACGAACCCAACTCACTTGTCGATGTTCTACATTGACACTCATCATTTCAACGTCAAGTTATTTACAACAAAGTCTTAAAGATTACATTATCAATATGTTGCTTCACTTAATTGCCCCCATAAAAAGGTAACGTTAAATTGGATGAAAGTATAAGTTATATTTCTTTTATTCAATGTTATAATGTAGTAATCTCATCTGCAAGTTAGCGAGGAACTTGAGTTCGAATAGCAATGGTCGCATTATACACCTAGAGTAAGTTCCAAGAATCCTTCATAGAGCCATAGCCTTCTTGATATGGTAATTGTAACATTATTAAAGTGTGTAGCTACTGAGCTGTATCTTAATGAAAGATGTGGTCAGGTGAGGGTTGCAATAGTCTGGGTCACCTCAGGCACATCATAACACATGCCACGCTGAGCACTAATTGCAATCGGGAACCCCCAGGTGGTGGTGCCGCATTTCCGTGATGGACTGCAGCAGGAAGTTCTCCTAGAACAATAAAATATTCAACCATTTAACATTTTTACATAAAATGATAGAAAGACACAAAAGCAAGTGCACTCTTTTTAACAACAACTACCCTCCTCACACTTACACACACACACATACACACATGTACACACACACACACACGGCATACTCTCTTTCTGTGTGTGACTGGTTTGACGATTTTCGTACAGTATTGTAATAAAAAAGGTTATGGTGCTTTTCGCATCTCTTGAATTTGTTCAAACAATACGGAATATAAAGCAGTTGAACCGTCATGTTCAGCTTGTTTTTTGTCAACGAAACCGTATACTTTTCAGGTATATACGTATGTATTTATCTTTTTAAATGTCCATTGCCTGTCTCTTTTTTATCACCACCGTTTGTTTTCAAATCGTAAATAACATAGAGGGGGTGTTGAACGTTTAAACTTTATTATACTCATTTCGGAATTAATATTCTCTAAGCACAAAGTATAATAGTTGTTACTTATAGCAATTATTGCAATATCCGATATTGTAGTTGTTTTCCCAAAGTTTCTAAAATCATTTTTAGACCATGCAATATTATCATTAGTTGTAATATTGTTTTAGCCAATAACAAATAACAATACGGTTTAATGACAATTTTATGAGCTAACACATTAAATGTTATAAGTTTTGTGCGAAACATACTAAACACAAATGTTTCCTTGTCAAGTAAAACTCTTGTATGATAGACTAGACGTTACATGAAAGCTAAGACGATCTTAAGGGGCTTTTTCTTATTTCCAGTAACTCCCACTCGTTAAGAAAATAGCTCCTCTATCTTTAAAATCAAGACCAAAAAATAAAAAAAATTAGAAAGGAAAGAAAAAAGTATTTTAGATTCACTTTAAATATTTTCAAGAGAGATAAATATCTTTGTAATCTTTAAAAGAACGTTCAACAATTTGATTTGATTCCTTAGTGGAATTTAGATATCGTGATATCGAGGCGCGTGCTAGAAAATATAATATTTATTTCAATTTGAATTATTGGTGAGGAAGTGATAGACTTTCAATTTCCACCAATCTTCGTTAGTAAATGAAATTGGTTTAAGTTTTAACTGATTAATTCTATTCACGTCTTTCTGTCATACATAAGACTGTTTACCCCATAAACAACTAGCTTAAAGACTGAACGTGAGCTTACTTGCATTTACATAAGAAAACAAAATGCGATATCACAAACTTCGCAAAAAATCTGCCCTCACTCACCTATCAAACATTTACATATTTTTATTAATAATATCAATTAAAATTTCAATTAGTATTCATATAATTTTCTTTTGAAGAAATAAATTATATTCTTATTGTTATTCTGTAAACGATAAAAGTGGTCTTGTCTACATCTGCGTATCAAACAACCAGACAAATTAAAAAATATATTAATTTCCTAGCAACCAAGTCTATGTGCTGGATAACAAAATGAAAATGGGAAGAAATAAATTTAAGTAATTCATAAAACTGTTTAATAAAAAATAAATTAATTTAAATAAATGTTGCTTCATAATGTCTATGGAACATTGCGCATTAAACTATACCTGGATACATAAAGCACCTATGCACAGGAGAGTTATCAAAATTGCAAAAAGAAAATGAATAAAGTTTATTTTGTGGAATTAAACAGTCCAGTCTTTAGTGAAATGAATTTTATCCACAACAATAGCAGTATAAGTTTTTACTTTTTATTACTTCATATATTTAAATAGCGCATTATCTCAGTAACCTTTAATATTAACCAAAGTATCATATATTACAACTGATCTACGTAAAGCTTATAAAATCTTCATAATCAATTTACTTGCTTTTATTTAAGCATAAAATATTTTACTAGAATGTGGCAATTTTTTGTTGTCATTCCGAGTTTATATGCAATTTCCCAAGACAAGGAGTAACCATTCTCACCACAAAATTAAATCATTTATCGCCATCACATTGCTCTATTTACATTTTGCTTACATTATCCTTGGCATTTTATTCTGTTAATATCTCACACAAAAAAAAACATTATATGGATGAATTCATCTTTTAATCAACGCTTCTCCAAATAATCGATTTAATTACGCCAACGCAACTCGTGTAAATTAATTCATATATTATATAAGTACATTAGAATCATATGAATGTTTGCAATGCTCTTCCTTTTATAAACTATTTGATTTGTTGCTTTTTAAACTTCATGTTTACATAAAACTTCATTAAATTTGTAACATAAACAGAAAGAGCGAGTAATGTTAAATTAATAATTAATTTTGCTGCGATTTATTCATGCAGTTAGTTCTTACATAATCTGTAACTATCTTTTTAACGCGTTTGTCTTTATATGATCGATAATTAAGCATTTAATGGAAGCAACAAATGAGCTTCTCGTTCAGTTTATCGATTTTCTTTATTAAAAAATTATATTATTCATAAAAGAAATAACCTAAATTATTAATCAAAGGAAAGCGATAAAAAATTGTATTATCCTTTTAACTTTCTGTATTCGTCGCAATATTCTTTCAAGTATTATAAAGAGTAACCACTTTATGGTTTATTGCACTTGCTTTCATCGTGTTCTTGAATAAATTCAGTGACTTGTTGTACATTAAATATTTCAAAAATTTAATCTTGAATTAAATAGACTGGCGGTTATAGATGACAATAAACTATACACTAGCATTCATTTTAGTTAAAATAATAGAGAAATGTATTAAAACAAAGGATGCAAGTTGAAAAAATGTTCAAAGAAAAGGAATGTGCGGTTTATGGAAAGTTTCTTTTTTAACTAAAACAATAGCATTCGCTTAAATTTAACGTTATTAAAACATTAAGCTGGAAAACATGCTAATGGTTTTTGTTTAACTTTATTTTCTTATTATTTATGAATGTCCGCTTTTAATTTGCGTCTTCTTTCATGTAAAAGAATATTTTATATATAGTTTAATAATAGAATAATTTATTACAATTTTGCAACAATAGTTTACGTGTTTATTGACGCCAAAAAAATAATTATTTTATTTTTAATTTAAAAATTTGATTGTACAGTTGAAGCTTTATTCATACTGCTCCAACAGCAACATGAAACTACATCCACGTTTTGCATACTAACTACTTACATATTTAATATGCTATCAAGCATTCAGTATTTTACTTTTGTAATTGAATGGAAGCATTATGAAGATTTGTCAATTTAAACAGCGATTGGATTTTAACGATTTTAACATTAGGTAAATAACGAGCAAAAGCAGAAACTCTTCAAACTAGCAGAAAGTTTCTTTTTAAAAAGCAATTTGTACCGAAAACGGACAAAACAACTACAAACCTGCAAACTTTTCTCTTTCTTTTGTTTTTTTTTTGTATCTCTTGTTCCATGCATTTGTCCGTTATTTTTCATCAATATTGAACAGAAAAATACTACACAACACTATAGGACACGAATTCATAATTGATGTAACTTTGACTTTTAAAAGTTTTTCTTTTACTTATTCTTTATTTTTTGAAGAGGGAAATAACCTTAATGAAAGTCCTATTAATACAAAATTGTTCCTGCCGAATTCATAATTTACTACCTTCTTTCAAGGAAAAAAAATAAAGTCAAAGAGAAGAAAGTTTATTTCAACTTAGAACATATGTCTTTTAAAGCATCAAACTTTTACCTATTTTATCTCAATTTCTAGTCTACTCACTTCTTTCACTTGTTGTTTTGCCTTTTTTGTTCTGCTTTAATTTACTACGCACTCTAGAAAAATTTATACTCGAAAAAATTATAATTGAAAGACGCTTAGATGGGAATATTTGAAGGAATGTAATGAAAATATTTTTATAAATAAACAATATGTGAGTTGTTCGCATACAAAAAAATACGCAGTTTGAGTAATATTTTTGGTATTTTTATATAAGGTAATTTCGTCTAAGTATCTTCCACGAATGCCTTCAACAAACGCACTAATAATCATTAAGTGGAAAGTGTAAAAAGACTTTTCAGGCTTTATTATTCCGCTGGGATGATGCGTAAATTTAAATTATACTTGACGAATAATTCAACCTTAACAAGGTAAAACATTGTCTGTTTGTTTATTTTTAGTATGTTATTGTGAATTATATGTCACCTATTGATTATGCAGGGGAGAAAGTGTAAATATAAACATGATTAGGCTTGCATTGGATGATTACTTTTGGTTAATCAGTTGTGTAGTTTACATGTTGTGGTTTTCTCTCATATATAATCAATAATTATATTGAATATTGAATGTGAGTATTCAACATTAGGGATTTGACAGGCGTCGCAGTTCGCCACCCATTAGTTAGTAACTGACGCCTATCCAGGGAAATGTTTTCCCTTCATTCTACACTTCACTTCTCCGTCCACGCTTCATTACTCACATAATTCTAACTAATCTGTAAAAATATCTCGTTATATCTTTATATTTTTCAATTTTTTTCTTTTTGCATTTCCTTGGAAAAGCGAACGAATAAAAATATTATATTTTTAATTAAGCGCAAGTCATTACTTATATATGAAATAAAATAAAATTCAATGTTGGGTTTTTTTCTAGTTTGTAATCAAATTTGCTAAAAGCATTTTCTATTTTATGTAATACGTGCAGATTATTTTATTTGTTAAAAAATATATGAAGCAGAAAAGTTTTACTATTTATCAATCTGCCTTTAAAATTTTTTATGCATTATATTTAATAAATAATGTATAATAATAACATATTTATTACGTTATAAACAATAAAAAAAATTAAACTTGCTTCTAGTTTTATCTCTTGCCATAAAATATACTTTAGTAAATAATTATTTTGCAATAAAAATAAATACCAGACAACACAGAATATAAAAAACGAGAATATTATTGCAAGTGCTCCAGATGCCTAAAAAAATGATATAAAATAGAGATAATCTGATATTATATTTAAGTTAGGAAAATGTAAAAGTGGAAATATGTTTTCTTATCAGGAAGAAACATCCACTTGTCGACACCATAGAACAGATGCTTTTAAAAAAGTTGAGTCGTAACAATAAAGAGAAATACATCAATATAAAAAAAGTGTACAGGACATAACTGTTATGTTGTTTGAAAGCACAAAAAAAGGTATAAAACAAATTCAAATAATGAAGTGCTTTCGACTAGAGCAAAAACAAATCTAGAATGCAAATAAACGGTGAAAATTATTTGACTTTTTTATTGCTTAAATAACATTTAAGTGTGCAAATTTGTTGTTTGCTGTTAACATGAATGACTACATGTGTCTATAAATTTAAACGCTGATCCAGGATGGTAAAAGGGTATGTAAATTGAGGATCAGATCTCGTACCATATTCTCAACTACAAACCTCAAGATATTAATATAAAGTGTACGTAATAAGAAACTGTTAAATCTTGCTTGATTATAACAAATCTTAATATGAAAAATTTTACATTGCGATAATTAAAGAAAAGCTGGAAAGATAATGAAACTTTATATTTTAAGGAAATATAAATTAAAATTGAAAATATCACTTTTACTTTATGTGTTATTATATTAAAAATCTTCTCTTACGCTTTTCTCACATAACAAATGTGTAAAGTTTTTAATTACAAGCGTACGCAAATAGATTTAGATTATCTTGTAGATTAAACTTTAATTATATGACTTTTACTTTTTTTTCGATCCAACAATTTTTTAATTAAGCACAACTGCTTCTGCTTCAATAAAATTTGCATTTTACTCTATAATGCATGTGAATATTAGTTAATTGTTAGTCTATTAACTTCTTGTTATAGATTAAACACATTATTGACTGTTTTAAGCTCATTATTACACTACTGCTAATAATCTTGTTTAAATGAGAATACTGTGGATATAAAATTTTCAAGAATTTTACTGAGGACTGTATAATATAAAAATTGCAGTTATGTTGGAGAAAATTGAGCTTTTTACTATCCTTAAAATGTTAGGATTTTATAATTCATTTAATGATCATCCACTTAAAAGTGATATTTTTATAGGTTATAATTACAAAGTTAGAAATACAATAGCACACCATACGTCGCTATTGTGTTTATTCTATTTTGTGGCAGCACGTATGCATATATGTTGGACATTTTTTTCCCTAAATTTATTTACTACCCACACATAAAAATTCCAATTTATTGAATGTGCCAAAATTGAATCATCGAATGATTAATAGTTCTAGTTATTTATAAATTTTTTTGGTCAAATTAAAAATATGCTATAGAGCAATTTACATTTGAGAATAACAAATGGTAGTTTTGTTTATTGTTCCAATATTGGTTTTTTATTTAGTTTGCTTTTTTCTACAATATTAATTTATTAACTCATAGGGGTATATTTCAGTTACACAACAATATGTAAAAATGTTTTATATGTACATAGTCAATATGGGCATTAGTAATATTCAATTTAATAGACAGATTCAAATACATTTTGTTAAATATTGAAATGATTTTTTATTATGTATAAAACATTGAAGATTTGACATGGACTTTGATAAAAATATTATAAAATAGCATTTTGTCAGTTAAGATAAAGTAGATAAAAATATCTACATCTAAAAAAGACAGATACAAATGTCATGTGCCATATGAGTTTTTATACTCAAATAAAAATCAATAAATGTCAGATATAAATTCACTCCTTCAACAATGCGCTTAAAAATGCAAGAAAGGCGTTAAAAAATGACCCACTTACTTCAATAAGCATTTATTATATACGTAACAACAAGACAGCCTATTTTTCTTTAATTTTGAATAGAAAATTTGATTTGAATATTAATATCTAGTCATTCATATATAAAACAAGACTTTTTAATTTAATCCATTCTTATTAAAATGAGAAATGAATGTTTGGAATAATTCAGAGTTGTTGTTTAATGGCATACAAATGAATGAGCTATGTATTTATATAGTGCATAGAATATGTAAATATTTCTTATTATTTTCTAACTTATATATAAGATGATTAGTTGCACATGTAAGCTTACATATTACCATCTGTATCGTTATTAATATGAAGTGTTGTGTGGATATATATAGGCTTTGGTAGTGACTATATTACGTATGCACCTGATAATGGAATGTGGCATTTTGGGTATTACATGAAAATAGATTTTAATTAATTAGAATGATGTGCACATAACAGCAAAGTTAACATGTTGGATATTATGTCACCTTTTCATTAAAAGTCTAAAACTTCGTATTTTCGAATACAGTATTAAATTATAATGCATTGTTTGCATATTAAATATAAATTTCAATATAGTACATATTTTTAGAATAGCTTAGGTGTATAGATTACGTTTTTGGCGGTTGCATATCAGTTTGGTATTATCTTCTGAAAAAAAAAATGTAAAACATCAATGTACTGGAACTATAGAAATTTGAATTTGAATGTAAGCTAAAAGCATCCATCAAACTGTACTTTCTCCTTATACACCTTTTCAAAAAAATTTTCATCAATCACATGTATTCCCATATTGCTTACGTTGTCAAAAATTATTGATTTACAAAAATTACCAATTTTTAAATACCATTGCATAAATGAGTTGCCATTATTTTTGATCAGAATTTTCCATTACTAATAGCCTAAAATTAAACAATAAATCATAAATTTTTCATTGCTTAGGCGTTGGTTGGATGTTTCCACATAATGGAATTGCTATTTTATATATGTACATTTTGAATGATATTAAACTGAAAACAGGACTAGATTACCCATTAGATAAGTTACAACAAATGCCTAGATCTTGTAAATGAAGCACCATCTGTTAAGTGCGAGTGAATTCGCTTTTAACATAATAACTAAATCTTTAAAATGCTTTTTTTTTAGGGTGAAATCTTATCTGCATTTAGAGGAAGAACTTTTAAAGTAGGTCATTTAAAAAATATTTGTTTCAAAACATCATACGCAAAGAATAAGTAAAAAAGTAGGTTTTTAACCTTAGAATTTACGAGTTAAACAAAATCGATAATTACTTATATGAATATTTAATTAATTCTAAACATATATTTTGTGTTAAATAATTTATTACTTACTAAACTTGTTATTGTTATTATGTAACACGTATATGCACAAAAATCATTAATCTATGTAGAAATGTAATGATTGAAATGGCCATTTGCGGGTGACATTTGGGTATGTAGTAATTATCCTTATATGATGCTGGAGAATTAAATTTATATAACCAGATTTTTGGCAATAACCTTTATGTTAAATTATCTTCCTATTAATAGTTATACAATAATAATAATAATGTTGTTGACTATCAATAAATTGAAGATCGCATTATATTACTTTGAAAATAAGAAATTTGTTATAATAATTTGCATAGATTTATTTGAATACAAAGAATAAAATCTCTTAAGAATATAAAAGCAAAATTTCAACAAAGAATCTTTTTGTTGAACTATTTGGTTAAGGTATTTGCATGAAAGCTTAAGAGTGCAAGAATTGAAACAATTATTCTTTTATAGTAAAACCTATGATCAATAAATCAATGGATTTGTGTATTCCAATAAAAAATTATTTAATAATTATGTATTGTTTACAATATTCTAATAATGAATCCTTGATTAATGAAATATTACAAAGACTCTTCGAATAATAAATATTTAAATATTAATTATGTACTTGAATTGACATTAATTTAAAATGAATTTTCTGTATGCTGAAGTCAAAATTATATTTATAGAATTTTATTTACTAAAAGCTTTTCACCATTCTATGAAGAATAGATTTAGGTGTAACCGGATGTATCATTTAAAAAGTGTGTTATTATGTATTGATTTTATTACGCTATAATAAATGAAATTTGTTTTCTAAAAAATTTCTTTTATGAAAATGAGTGTAATATTATAAAGCGCGAAGATATTCCATTCTATGGAAAAAGTTTCCATTAAGATTTAACAACTAACCATATCATTTGCTTGCATGATTATAAAATTTAATAAAACACTAAACATATTTGTATAGAAAAAAAACTTTTTCATTAAGCAAAGAAGCGATGAAAAAAGTTTTTTATTTTGTTTTGTGGAGTTGGAATACTAAAAACAAAAAAATATATGTAGAAGGGATAGGACGAGAGAAAGAAAGAAGTTCGCACAAAAAGAAAACGTTTATAAGACGAGGGCTCTTTGTCAAAGTAATTTTTTGCGGGTGCGATTTTCGCGAATTTCTTCTTAAATCGGCTACTTTTTTCTTTAAGGTAATAATCGTAAAATGTAACTTGAATTAAAAATTGCGCCTTTAAAGCTGATTCTGAAAAGTGACAGGAAACGAGAGCGGGCTTTGTTAGAAATTCAAGCACCAAACATTATATTCAAAATTGTGTTATAGAATCTGTTTACAAGTTAAACCAGGGAAGTAAGCTTTGTGTTTTGAATAATATTGTCCCTATTACCATAAACAATCCTCATGTCTACAATCAATGACAATACAAGATTTCATTTTCGTTTATAAAAGTAATCTATGAATTTTCATTTTGAATTTTATATTTTCGACGCAAAACATGATTGCTTTATTTTCAGTTATAAAACATGTAACAATAAACTGTATATATAATAATATATAATAAGCTACATGTGAAATTTATATATTTTTTAGATACTTTTTTATATTTCAACAAGACAAATTAACTATTTTATGTATTGTTTAAATTTGATTCGTAGACAACTTTTTTTACGAACAACGACGAAAAGTTTTTTGTTTACGAAATGTCACTTCAATGTAACTGATATTATTTAAAGAAATGATTATTTAGTCAAGTTGCAAAATTCGGAAAAAATATGTGACAAGTGCTGTAAATCATCCAATTCTTATTTATTTATTTCCACTTTTTTATTTATGAATTTATGGATGTCACATTCTTCACTTCTATTGTAAATAATTCTGACGAAATAAATTTGCCAAACGTGAGAATTGAATTTAATAAAATGATATTTTTTTTTTATTAAAAAAGTTTTAATAAATAAAAGTCTACTTTAAATAAACATGATATATTATATCTAATACTTTTATAATGAATAAAGTTACTTTAAAGTTATCTTTAGATGATGAACTTTCTATATGTTGTTAATATAACATACATAAGTTTGCGTGGTATTTATTAAAACTTTACTAATATTGAAAGATAATTTGATTATTATTTGCATAACATACTTAAATTTTTGTTGGTTTACGTGGTAAAAGTGAACTATCATTGTTTTAACATCTATTCCGTAAATTACAAAAGTGACAAAAGCATGCAGCTATGTATGTAGTTGTATATAAATGTTGCAATTTGCTAAAAGGATTAGTTGGAAAACACATTATTTATGTATATTCCTAACATAATTATGATTATATTAAATGACGCTTTTCTATATAACTATATAGACAAATTTAAATCAACGTCTTATAGAACGGCATTAAAATGTTTTAGATAAAAGTTTGGCGAAGGCGCCGGTTCAATTTTCTAATATATTTAAAAACAAATCTAACATTTACGTTTTACACAAGTTGGAGTGCAGCCAAATTTCAATTTTAATTCAACTGTTTTCATTCGAAGTAGTTTTATATGTTTTATAAGACCAAATGCAAATAATTTTCAACAAAATCAATATTTTTATAGTAACGACTCAATTAATATTCAACAATGAACAACAAAAATATCAATGTGAAATTTATAACTCCCAGCCTAGTTTTAATTCGACAATGATTATTCAATTAAGTTCACCAACACTTACGATTTATTGCATTGCCAAATGCAAACGCATTCTATTTTCAAAATAAACCAAAATATAGTTACAAATTTTACCAAACAAAAACGATTGTTTTTTATAGCTTCAGTATCAAAACATTTAATTAAAAAGTTTCTCTGTTAATAAATTGGTCGTGTTTTTTAGAATGTGTATATATAAATAGTTAAAACAATATTTAATCTTTACTAAAAGCTTATCAACACTAACAAGACCAAAGCTAACTCTAATCGAATGTAAACTAATCAAACAAAACCTTAACTAAACCCTAACAAACCATATAGTTCATGTAAGGTAAAAGAGAAATCCGGCCCTAATCGAATTACTGACTACATAATACTACATTACCAAATAATAACTTATAATTATAACTATCAATAATTGATGTAAAGTTTGCATTATTATAGGATTGCACATTTTAATTACAATTGACTTAAAGCAAACTTATTAATCGATCATTTGTAATGCAAAAAGTAGTTTTAAAACTTTTTTTATGAAAAAGCTAAAAGTTTTTCTGAATCCTCCACAAGTGTGCCAAAAACTTTGCTTATGCATCAATCAAATCCTACTTGCCGAATCATCACAAACCAATTTGTTTAAAAAAATTCTAATTTTTTTCATAATCTGACCGAAACTCGTTCAAAAATATCCATAAAGTAAAATGACTTTTAAATTTAAGAATATAAATATGCGAAAGAACATTTATTGATTATATTTCATAAAGTATAAATTTTCTTTACCATTGCACGTATTTCAAACGCCAATGTTTCCACACGTCTTGATCTTGATATTCAAAATCACTTGATGCATGTGCATTAGAGAAAATCGGAAATTCGCATAACCTGCTAGTGATTGATTTTTGATCGAATTTACGTTCGTTAATAATAACAATAATAATAGACGAGGAAAAAGATTGTTGTTTACCACAACAAATCTATTACATTACACACACAAATAGCAACAACACGTTATTAAATATCATACACACCCACACACACACGCATATAAACCAGCAATGCGCGTATTTCTAATTTAATTTAACATAAACTGATAGATAATGCATCGAAATTAGTATCTAACGAATGATTTATGGATACTATTGGATTTAATCTGCAAGGAGGAGTAGTAAAAGGTTTGTTTATCCTCCACTCACTTAAAATTAATTGTTAATTAAATCATTTTTAAATATCATTATTCATATCTAATCCAACATAATCTTAAACGGCCCAAATTATAATTACTAATTATTTTTAATCTCGTTTTAACATGCAAACATATGATTTATATTTCAAAAAAAGCACATGGTTGTGTTAAGAATTTCTGATAAATTCATTCAAAAATAAAATTTATGAGCTCATATCTAATATGTATGCGTTACAACTCACTTAAACGTAATTAATTTTTCAAAATGTCATAATAGTTTAAACACATTTTCATACACTAAATTGTCTATTTATAAAATAAATTAAATCGTGAGTGAGTAATTCGCATTAAGTTTTAGTTATAAATTAATAATGATTAAGTTAATTCTGTTAATTGTGAAATTGTTTAAATCGCATGATGATGTATTTATATTAAATTAATTATTAGTTGTATACATGTGTAGATATTTGTTCATGATTTATTGCTGGTTTTTAGCAACTAGTTGATATTTATATTGAAAAACTTATTGAGAATCAATTTATTTTCGGATATAATTTAACTACACTCTGTCAAAACTTTACAATACAAATTGTCGATACATATTCTATTTTAATTTAATAAAATGCTTGAAAAACATGCGGCAATATCATTCTTTATTTTCATATTCCATTTCATATTTTATTGCCCAATTATTAGGAAATATAATGCACAATTATATAATAATTGATTTGTGTGTTTCATATAAATATTTCAGTATTATTTGTGTGTATGCATTATAAAAAAAAGTGTGAATTATTTATATTATCTGTAAATATTGTTATACAATATGAACATTAACCTATTTAAAAAAAAAATGAATTTGTTATTTATATGTTTTGGATTATCTTTTTGATAAACTGCATGTATTGATGTACATCCTGTAAATTTTACCAAATAGATGCCAGCATGTTATAGTAATATAATATGTGTATCTATCAAATAAGCGTTCAAATAGTTATCTGAGCAACCAGGCATTAATTACGTTATTAATAGCATCAATCATTATCTATTTCCTATTACTAATAAAGATAATGAAATAAGCAAATGAGCAAGTTCAATGTTAGTTCTCCTTATGCGTAAAATAAACAACTCGTTTTTTTTTAAATTGTCGCTTTATTGCTTATTTCAGTAAAACAAATCATTCTCTTGGGGTGGCACGTTTTATTATCACAATAAAAAAAGCTAACTGCTCAATCATCCTAAAATTATATTCTTTCTTCAATCGAAAACGAGAATTTCTACATTGAACGAATTTTTAACGTAGAGAAGAAATAAACCAACAACGATAAAGTATTTAATGACGCACAGAAATATAAACGCCACTTTAATGAGTTCCACACGTTTTATTTCATCCTTTAATCTTTGATTGAATTTTTCATTGTATAAACATACTGAATATAGTATTCAATTATTTTGTTTCACTAACTATGAATTGAATTGATCGTTTAAATGATTTAGTCCATGACAACTCTGTTATTTTGAACAATGTATAATCTTTTAGATTTACAAAACTGGTTAAAATTTATATTTTAAAGATATACGCTTAAGTGCTTATGTTTATAGCAAAATATGAATTATTGATAGACAAATTACTCTACTTTTAATGTATTTGAATTGAATTGAGGTTTTCGCTAATGAAGCGTTCAACTTTATTATTTGTCTCTCGCTACTTCAGTTTTAATTTTGTTTCATCGATTATTTAACATACTTTTCTATGCAGAAAGTTTTTCCGGTTAGCTGGTGTTGATTTCGTGTGGGAATTACACGTTGAGTTTTCGTAACTTTTTTCCTCTCATCTAAGGTTTTTGTTTAAAAAAAAAACTTAAATGTGAGTTTTTGTGGTTTTGAAAAACTAATCAAAAGGAAAATAATGTACTGATTAGATGGTTATTTAACTTACCATTTAGGACGTGAACCGCGACAGTGGCAAAGGCTAATGATCCTACAGCGCAGGTGTAATTTCCAGAGTGCCTCTTTTGTAGGGGTGCTACTGTTAGCGTTGATGTTGCTGAATCTGTACTTGTAGATAGGTTCGAACTGCAAATTTATTTCAAATTAGTCGCACAAAGTACTTGAATTTGTTGATAAAATGCCTCATTTGTTGTTGCCTATATTTGCCAAAATGTACAACAGAAATGCATTAGCATTAACAAAAGTTATTTTCGTATAATTTCCCTTGGTAGACTTCTGGTCTTCAACTCTTTACTTTTTATTGAACAAGTTCTAGAGACATGTGTTGCGTGACAAAGCTACGTCCCGAACAAAATTTCAACAACATCAAAGTTACGCTAAAAATTCTTTGAAAACTTTACTTTTTGCTATTGTTGACTCGCTGAAAACCCTTTGGGCTAATTAATGCTTTGTCTCGTACAGCTTTTTTTAAATTAATTCACTTTATACCATTTATTTGAATATTATTTAAATAACATTTAATATTTTTGGTATTCAATAAAAAGAGAATTTCTTGAAATGTATATCTTTCTGATGTTATTTTTAAATTAAAAGTATGAAAGAAATATTTTTATTAGGAAACTTAATATTATTGTTTTCTAGTTAGACAAATATGTATCTTGTTTTGTTAAATTTAGTTTTTATGATCGAGTTTATGTTGTTTGAGTACACAAACAGTAAAATGATATGAGCACTTTTCAATCAACCGCTAAACTGTTTGCATTTTATTTTCACACAAAGCGCCTCTACAAAACAACCAACGAGCATTTATTTTTAATTATATATAATACCTAATGCCTTTTACTAGAGTACGTTCTCCATGTTTCCAATTTACAGGATGTTCTTCACTTGCACCTCCAACTTGCTTAGCGAGGCATGTTAATTCCAAGCTACTTCCAGCTTTATAATATCTTTCAGTCACAACTCGACCCGATTCGTCCGTAATCCTCACTTCTGGTGCTGAAACAAAAATAAAGCCAAAAATATTAAATTATAGAAGGAATAAACTGTGGAGTAATATTGAAGTCATTTTGTATTAGTAATATAGCTGCAGGTGACGCAGGATTATAATCTTCAACATAGCAGTGTACTGAGATTATGGCTTAAAATAATTACATATATATATATATAGGAGTATATATAGTAAAGTTAGTAGTCCGCTAACAAGAAAGTTTACAAAAGAGCTGCCACTGTTACAAATAGTATCCATTTCATCCAATAGCTGCAAAACTGTTGCTTTGACTTCTTACAGTTTAGCGCAGGAAATGAATTACACTTCATGAAATGCAACCCCATGCTTAACACATTAAAGCAAATATTAGCCGTTATATAAAAATTTTGAATAAGGCCGACTTCAGATTTTGTTAAACTTGTTTATAAAGCGAGCGCTTCCTAAAATAACATGTATCATGAAAAGGATTAAGGATTATATGATATATACATAGAAGTTTTGTAATTTTGCATTCACTATACAATTTGTTGACTGCGATTATTATTTTAGCTAGAATAGTTGGATGGGCGTTTATGCCTATCGGCTATATTCTTCTACTCCTCTAATTCTGTTTCACTCTGAACGTGTAAGATAAATTGTTTGAATCGAGATTTTCAGTAAGGTGGATGAAAGAGGGTGTGTGTGAGTGTTCATTTCGGTCTTTTATTGGAAACTATCGGTGGCTATCGGCTCTTATCATTTACTTTCTGATAGAATAAAGGACAAGTCAGCTGTGCCCATTGATAAACCTTCTTCTAAATTTAAGAAATGTCAATTGAAACGAAAATATTTTTTGTTTCAAATCAAAACAAATCATTTTAAATGGAGATTGTGGGTGTACGTTCTATGTAAGTTGAAGCATATCTGAATAGAATGATGCAGAAGCATCGTATATGTGGATACAAGTACATACATATATGAATGGATTTTTTTGGATGAGATTTGAAAGAAAAGCCCATTTTGTAATCTAATCCGGTAAATGTACCATTTGAAATGTTCGTTTGATTACTCCAGTGGCGTAGATTTTTATTCTCACTTTTTTATATGTTAAATCGAAATATTTTCAAGTTGAAAATGTATTTAGTTTTATTACGAGGAGAGGAACTCGGCAGTGAAATGAATCAACTTCACTGAAAATGTGAATTGTTAGAGATGTGTAAAATTTTACTTTTCTTTTTTATTACTTTATTTTATGTGCACGAATATAAATACTACAAATATAGAAATTCGATACAAAATCTTGGTGGAAGACAACTAATACAACATCATTCTTTAAACCGTTTTCGACTTTAACATGATTGATGTCTCAACTCAGAACATCAACAGCAACTCGATTGATTATGTCTTTAGTTAGGATTGTTAAAAAAAAGGTCGTAAAAACATAAAAAAACAGTCTTGAACCGTTTCAACACAACACAACATAACTAGAATTTATTTAAATAAAAACAAATTAAAATTCTAATTCAACTTCTTAAATATGGGAAATATCACTAAAATGCTAAATATAAAATCGATTTAAAATGTGCTAATGAGTAAAAAAATTATACTTTGGCTACTAGTGTAAATGTTATTTTTTATAAAGATAATATTATAAATTTAATTATGGAAACTCATTAATGTCACATTCATACAGAGAGGAGAAGTTTATTAACTAACAGATAGTAAAAAGTGGTAAAGTATATATGTATGTATTTAATTGACAATATGAATTGATTTTGGTGCAATTCCAACGTTAAATGTTTTTGTGACTTTTCGAAATATGGTTCTACAGAAACATAAACAGTTAGGCTCGTATTTCAGAGTATAAATTGTTTCTGGAAATGGCATTCACATCAACATTGTTGTATAGCACATTCATATTAATTTATAAAATATTGCTTGTATAAACATTGCATTGTATTGACTTTATGACGTTGATTATTGAACAACCAAAACTAAAGTTCTTATTGAAATCTCGTCATATAAGTAAATGCAATAGAAATGCTCTTGAATAAACAATGCATTTTTGATGTTCTTCATTAAATGTGAATGTAACAATGTAACATATTGTTTCGGCAAATTTGATTTAAAACGTCTCTTTAATAATAAATTTTAAAGTATGGAAAATTGTGAACAATCTCTATATATCAATTTATATAAACAATGATATATATTTGATCAGAACAAGATTGAAAGTTGAAAGTTTATAAATCTCTATATACTAACCTGTGACCTTAAGATATATATGTTTAACTTTTGGTGGATGTGTTGCTACTTGGCACTCGTACAATCCCTCATCCCTTCGTGTTACATATTTAATTTCCAGTCTATAGTTGTTAGGATATCGAAAACTCAATGTTATACGATCGTCGCTGCTATATGCTCCGCGTCCCACTGTCAGCAGATGAATGTAATCTTCTTTATGGTGTAACCAAGTTACCTATAAACAAAGCAAACAATCATTTAAAACGTTTATTTTTTGTTCAAACATTTTCAGCTTTTAATCAAGCCTCAATTTCGACTACAATTGCTAGTGTTTTATTAAAATTTTGATGAGTTACACTGTACAATCTCTTAATTAGTAAAAATAACTTTTCGCATAGGAAATTTTAAAAAGTTTTAAATGTTTGAATTGTTAGTGTGGGGTGGAAGGGTGGAGTAATTGAAAATGTGTTTAATGTTTACTCTTCTTGTTCTTTCCTGATTAACGGCCGGTCGCAGGATCGTACAAAACCTGCCGACCGGCGACAGGCTCGGATTTCCTTCGCCAGTCCAATCAGCAGGAATACAACCAGGATCTTGTTCATTGAATTGTGTCACGGAATTGTTAGCCGAGAGCTTTTTTATTTGGAGAAACTATTAAGTCTACACAAAGATCTTTTTTCTCCACCTTCCTACTTCATTTACTTCGAAAAAAAAACGAATAAAAAGAATGAAGGAAAAAAAAGAAAATACTGTATCACAATCTAGTAGTGTACTGTTCTAGGTTAAACATTTTTGTTTATAAACCATCATATATAATAGCTCTTGTACCACTCACAGATAATACCATAGTATTTTATGGTGTTACGTGAATAGAGGGTGCTGTGTGCACATAAATATTCATAAAAGTATATTAAAAAATGTGTGTTGGTTTCTCGTTCGTTAGTCTGCTTCGCTATACTATCATAAGATAATATTATTAATTGAGTGTAGTTTTAAATTTTTAGTGGTTTGCTTTCACATATTTCGGTCACATAGAACTACTAGGCTTGTTGCAAAAAGATTATTTTTAAAAATTTATTGGAAGGTATATATCAAATGGACTTGTGAGTATCGATTTTCAAATAAGAAGTAAATAATGGATGATATGGTCATTTCATGTTCTACTAGACCCAGTTTTACCCCTAAAGTTGATTGTGTAGTTCGAAGTACTTAAGATAAATCTCTTCTAGAGCATAAAACTTAACCAAATAACTAGCTACAAACTACTCTTAGCATATATCTACTTATAGTTCACAGCTTTAATTACTATTATAGACAAACTTTACAAACAATATTCATTTTTCTCGTATTCCACAATTAGCTTAAAAGAACTTTCAAATTTTATTCATATTATATGCATCACAGATTTTTCCCATTAAAAAGTCATTTTCTATTTATATAATTGCTCATTAGTTTCATATGTGTGCATTTATTTTATCATTTTTATAATGTACTGAATGTTTATAATAATTTTATTATATTTGACTCTCATTCAACATTTTTGCACAACGTTTATATTTGTTAGAGTCTATGTGTCGATCATAAACTACCAACAAATTGACACTTATATTGCTTATTTTTATTATCCAATTTTTATTATGAAAACATTTCATAATATCAAAATCTTTTACAAAATATTACATTTCTAAAATGTTAATAATTTTAATAAACCAATGAATGTGAAAAATTTCTTTTTCAAGGAAAGTTAATAAATAAATAAAATAAATAGCTTGATTTCTTGGTGACAAGTTGGCAAGAGAAATTTTCCTTATTTCCAAGGAAACTTACAATTGGTTGGTTGGAAATCAAAGGCAAACTACATTCCTTCTACCTTTAGAAAAATGGGAATGACGCAATATTTTTAACTGAAAATCACGAACGACCCTTGCACATATTTTTTAATATTTTATATAGCTTGCAGTTTCCTGTAAGATCGATTCAGCAAACTCTTAAACTATCTGCAGTAAAAATTTATCGCGACTGACCAAAATTGGATTCTTTAACACCCCAAATATTTACTCGAAAATTTATTACATATCCGTTCGAAAATAGAAATAAATTGATGAAAGTTTATTGCTATATATGAAAATTGTTTGTTTATATAATAATCGTTGGTGGATGTGTCAGCGGATGTTTATTTAAGTTGATTCAGATGTAGTCCAGTAGAATCTAATGGAATACAATATATTCCTATCTATAGAATGATAAGGTATAGATCATGATTCACACTGCATAGGGAAACCGTTCTATGTTGATATATAATAGGGGGATAGTAAAATGTGCTCTGTCACAACTGACTGCTGAATATTTGTTGGAAAATTATCGGTTACTACGGGAAGCCTTTAAATCAACAAAATGTTTTTGTTTTGTATTTTATACGTGGTACATTTGGCTTTTAGCCATTGCTTTAAATATTACATAAATCCTCTATGAACATTTCTTCTTACACAATCTTTAAAAAACATTACTTTAAACTTAACAATTTATATTATTTTTCAACATATTTCCTTTCATAACTTAATTTTTGGAATGCGTTTGATGTATTTTTTAATAAAGGCATAAACATCAATAATGTGTCAAGTAAACATTTTAATTTATAAAATATGCCGTAGAATTTATTCAAATAAAAAAAATTTAATCATTTTTTTTTATTAAAAACATACAATTTTGTTTGTAGCTTTAAATTATGTTTAAATGTCATATGACGATAAACAGAAAGATTGATATGAATTTTCTGGATATAATTATTATATTGTACTTTTGTTTGAACTAAATTAATTGTTTATATGGAAGTAAACTCAAAATTAATTATTGCGTAAAAGTAATATAATTTATGTATAATATAATTCAAATATTATGTGTTAAGTGAATAATTATTAATACAGGTGGCAAAGTTCACTAGACAGGATAAACAATACTAAATAAACTCTTTTCTTTGTGAATATTGTATGTAAATTTGACCAGGCTAAAGATTATGCAATGCAAAAAGCGTAATGAACATTATTTTGTTTTTATTATATTTGAAACAAAACAGTTGCAGAAATAAATTATTAATATATTTTTGATGCGTCAGATAAAAAAGGAAATTAAATATTTTTTTTTAATATACGAAAAAAACCTACATTCACGTTTATTTTTTAATTAAAAGAATAAAAGCTATTATAATTTTCTACATATTACAAAACAGTTTCTCTTATATGTATGTATAAAAATAAGTGTTTGATATAAATTTTTTTTTATTAAACACATCTTTTTTAATTTGTGTCTAATGTAGATCCTGTTTATAATAGTTTTCTTCTTATAAAGAAAAACCTAAATGCTCAACCACGTTTTATTATATTCGAGTATCTTTGAGGTTTTGATGAGTGCATAAAATAATGTTTATGCAAATGACTTTTATATAATTTAAACGCTTTTGTTATAAATTTTTCTCGTTTTTATAAAGTTTTAATAAACAAACTATTTATTATATACGCTTGTTAGACATGAAATACTGTTTTTTAATTACGCAGTATATTCTTTCAAAATAATTATTTTTTTAAATATGACATATTGTTGAAAAACAATTTTGTGCTAAATGTGAGTGCAATGATAGTTAGAAGGTTGATTTGGTTGAGGCATCAACTGATGGAAAGTAGGAATGTTATTAGATATTATCGAAACATTTGGGATGTGTAATTGAAATTGATTCTTGTAACTAACGTAACTATTTCATTCCTTGACAGAGGATGCTGACCTAAGAAAACTAAATTGTGGTTGAATGAATTATGCATTTCATTTCTATTAAACCTACGCAATTATACTATGTTCGAAGTGGTCGCTTAAAAATTTATAAACAAAAAAAATCTATTTTATTTAATAGGAAGTTAATAATGGTTATATGCTAGAATGTTTTTTATACATATGTACAGTTTGTGAAAGAAGATAAAAACTTGTTTCATAGTAATAAATCTTCCTCGCGACCTATCAAACTTGCCGACAAACTGTCAACCGTAAAATTTAGCTTAAATCCCAGAGTGGACATTATTGTTTTATCCTAAAGATCGGTACAAGAAACAAACAAAAAGATTTCCCATGAAAATATTTAAAATTTACTCGAAAAAACTTTTTTTAAGCAAATACAATTTACAAGATTTTTTTATTAAAAATGTAAACTCTATCCAATTCAATTAAAATGAGAAGCATTTACTAAACATTATTTATATATTTTATTATGCTGGCTAGGCACAATTTTATTAAAAGCACACGATGTTACATATATCATAAAAGACGACAAAATGTTATAATTTTCAGTTATATTTTAATTAAAAATTATGGTCTAAAACAAAAAGTAATTAAATTTTATATGTTATTTTATTCTATTTATAATTTTAATCTAACATTACATAACCAATTGTTGAAATAACAGTTTCTATGTTCAACAAGAAACATCATTTTTTTACTATATGAAAAATTTATTTCAAATTAAACTTTAAATTATGTTGTTAAAATATTTTAATTGAAAGCGCATTCTTAATTTTCCACTAAACATGCTGATTATATGCAATATTTATAAAGCTTATTTATGTTTGCGTTAAAAATGTAGCAAGGTTTTTGCAATGCCTTTCCTCCTTTATTATTATAAATTTTTCAAAGCATGCAACACGTGATATATATAAATGTAAATGTTAATTCATGTTGAATATTAATATGGAAATTGTGTTTTATGTAAAAGTAATCTTACATAGTAGTAGTAGTGAAATATTTTTCTTTCCAGTTTCTATGCTTTTTACAACATATTTTTCTGTGATGATTTAGTTATGATAAAAAACAAAAGTTTTTTTCACGTCGTGTGTATGTCTACACAAAAACTATTCTACTATAAAAATTATTAGAAGAAAAACAGTTCTGCTATCATCAGCTTTTTTTTAGTTTACAAAACTTTTATTTATATTATTTATCAAAATTCTTTGATATTTATTGCCTTTATACAATAATTAGTCTTATTTTATTATCATTTAAAAAGCATTTTATATTAATTATTATGATCTAGCTTTTATCTTTAAAATTTTGAAGATAAATTGTAATTTAATCTTATTATTTTACTAAAAAGCTTTACATTTTGATAATAAACTTTATTAATTAAGCTTTACTTAGCCGGTTCGCAATTTTTTTTTGTGTGGATAATATAGGAAATGAAATTAAAATTGAATTATTTTATTATCTATTTTGTTTAGTTTTTTGTGAAGTAATGAGAAAATCAATAAAAAACAAATCAATTAGAAAGGTTAATGCATTATGTTAAGTAGAAATTTGTTTTTTATGAACGTAATTTGCATAAGAAAAATTGTTTGAAAAGACGTATAAATCGTTTTAGTCTACTTGTGTTTAAAATTTAGAAAAAATGCGAAGTTCCTTAAATATAATAATTTATAGCAATAAATTTAACCCTTACAAGTTTCTTTTATAAAATTCTTTAAAAGTGCAGCAGTTTATTAAGATTTATTGCAGTTATTTTCAAACTAAAACATTTGATTAAAATTCATATATAAGAGCGAAATTAAATGATAATTATAAGTAAACTTCTTTAGAAAACTACACTTAATTTACACCAAATTAATTAATATTTAATGAGGTTTTAAAAAAATTAAAATAAGATTGATGTAAAAAATATTTGCGTGACAAGAGATCATTAATTTAAATCAATTTATTCTTTTTCCAGTTTCTCGATTGGAGATAAACCTTTTCAATAATTTATATCAACAAATAATAAATTGTTGTTTGTATAGTTTATATGCAAAAATACAGTATTAATTCTGGGGTTCATTTAAAATGCAATAACAAAATGTTTCATTTTATATTATTTGTATGTCATGTCAGCAAAATTTATTACAATACAAAATGCATGTTATGAATGAATGAAGTTTTTCTAAATTGATGAAAGAAAAGATTTTTTTGAGGCAAGCCAACTGGAAAAAGTGCATGTTAGTGGAACTGAAATGCTATAGATGATTGGTATGAAAAGCAAACGTATATCGCATAGAAATCCTGAAATGGCAAACTTCCAACCAGCGTTAATTCTTTGGCCGTTTTTATCAGCAACCATTTATTACATTGGCCTGATTATGATCCTGTCAATATCATTACCCGATTACTCGCCTCAAACTTTTATCTACCGGCTTTTATTATGCACTTTTCTACGTGACTTTTATCAATAGATATTGACAATCATTATTTACTAAAGTCATAAATAATTTACATATCAAATCAACAATCAAATTTTTTATTATGTAATTTATGTGCTAATTCTATAGTTTCACAAACATTTTATACCTTTTCTGGCAATAAGCGAAATTTCCATCGAATCATTAAATGCGAACTTTTCATATTATTAGAGAAAATTTGATTTCTAATTCAATGTTTCATAGCTTCCATTATCTGTATGTTTGTCAATTGAACATCCGGAAAAAAATTTCTTACTTTATTATAAATTTAAATCAATTTTATGATTAATTAATTTGAATGACATTTTTATTTTCTGAATATTGATTAAACCACCTGTAGCGAATCGAAAGATCATTCAATTATTTTCAATGTTGTTTTTAATAAATTTCATATTCTAATTGATTCCTATAGAGAAACAAAACAACTGTGTTTTGTGCTTTTAATACCATTTTTACTAAATATGTTTTGAAAATTGTAAAATGTAATATTGGGTGTAGCAACTAATGCGTTCATTCAATTAAAATGCAATATGAACGTAAATTAAAAACAAACATTGATTATATAAGGAAATCATATTAAATTATTTGCTCGAAAATAATTATATATTGTTTCAGCAACAAAGGCTACACAATGAACAAAAACACTTTCTCTTTATTGATTCTTTTTGGCTTAATATTCCTGCTAGCAATCCGTTGATTTTGCTAATAACAATCAATTGTAGGTAATAATTGAAATAATAAATAATGATCAGGGATAAAAATCAAATGTTCTTTTTACGCTATATATACGTTTTGCCTTCAAAATGAATTTTTTTATCCTATCGATTTCTAAGAAACTTAATTTTCAAGTCAAGTGTCAGAAATATTTCATTTCTATATTTAGATAAATATAGATTAAAATTCCTTCCCAGTTTCTAGGAAAAAATGTTTCAAGAAATTGTTTGACATATGCTGATCTGATCTTATTATTATTTTTTATCATGTTATTTCCATCTGTATATTCAAGTACATATATATTTTCGGATGAGATTTTGTTCTTTCTATATTCTGACATTCCACATATCGATACGTACAGAATACTTTATATTCCGAGACATAAATATTTGATTTTGAATAATGCTGATAAGTTACTATTTCAATATGTAATTATACGAATTTACATTTGCCAGATTGAAATGCTGATAAAATTCTATTAGAACACATACTGTACATACTTCATTATGCATGCCGTTATTATATAAAATCATAAAATAATTAGAACTAGGTACAGAGACATTATGCAAAGTTTTATAATAAGTTAAGTCTCTCATTAAACCTGTGGATTACGAAAATATTCAAAATGAAATCATTTTCCATTTCAGCATTTTCCATCTTGTTATTTAATTCATTTTTTTAAGTACAAAACTTTTTAATTGTGCTGTAAATAAAATAGCTATCAATCATTTTGTGAAAACGCTCAGAAACTTTTCAACAAATTTGTAGGATAACAATTTAACCAAACAAACACCCAAAAGCAACGTAAATGCAAGTGCAACTTTCGAGTTAAACCTCGCTTAATAGATTTATTTAGAATAATTTTTAAATGTTTGCGGTGTTATATTAAAATTTATTTTACATTTTTAATTTTCAACATAGTTTGTGCCTTTATTATTTGTTTAATGCTATAAAATGATCTTATTGAGTATTAACACTTAATTTAAAAAAAAAAGGTGTTAATTGATTTATTAGGATGTAGATTCATGTGCAATTATAATTAAAAATCATTTAATTAAAGCTATTTTTATTGGTGTGATTAAACAAAAGTTTTTGTTATATAAATAAACTCCATATTATAGCTGAGAATATAATTTTTTATTACATTTTAGCCTTACAATCATTAACTTGAATTTTTATTGAAACCATAAAAAGTAAAATTACTAGTTTTCGATTCATAATTTTGCTTGGGGCTGGCGGTATGATTGTCACAAAAGGCGGGGGAGAAAATCGACTTCATTTTTCTTATTTATAAGCATTAATTTTCAATTTAAGAAGTATTGGTATGTAATATTTGTAAGTGGTACAAATGTTACAAATCTATGACTTTCTACAAATTATGTTCACATGCTTGAATTGCTTTTATGCCATTTTAAACTGCTATTATCGACACATTTGATATCTTTGTCATTTCAATTTTTTTATTCTGTAATATTATTGTTAGAAAGTTATTTAGGTGAAGGAAAAGGATGAATGATTTTTTATGCTTTGATTGTAAAAATCTCATCTTACATTCATCTTTTAACATTTTGCATAATATTTGATGCATACTTTTTAGCGATTTATTGAGTTGAGTAATTTGCAACCATTCTTTTGTTAAAAAAAAGGTTATTACGAGTTTTCATCGCTATTATAATATAACGTATCTCTTTTTCAATTTATTTTATAAAAACTTGTGGTAGAATGGATTGAAAGCATCAGGAATTGATTGATTTTGATTTCAATCCGTTTGTTTGATTATTAAATCAGTAAATGTCTGTTTTTTATTGATATGTTAAGCATACATCTATCAAAATGCGGTTTATAGGTAGGATTTTGATGTTTAAGGATTTTCTTAATCAAAACGTCAACCAAAGAGAGACAGAGATAGAGAGAGAGAGAGAGAGAGTAAAATGGAAAATAACCGACGACAAAATATTCTTTTAACTCTGTAACGCTGATTGGCGTTTTGTATAACTTTTAAACTTACAACAAGCACAATTCGCAACTTTCATTATAAATCTTTTATACTAAGGAAACTACAAAATAGAGAACCACATATTCCTTCCAAACTTTCAACTTCCTTATAAAAAATCTCCTCGGCCCTGATTAAAATCATGCATGACAAATATCTATATGTGGAAAAAGTTTCCCTAACGAAATATTCGATGTAAACGGCATATTTATATAATAGAAATAATTTGGCTGCTTTATGCTTTAAAAAAATATTTTTTTTAAATTATCTAACTTGTAAAAGAGGAAAGCTTTTTGTAGACTAGAAATAAGACACCCAAGCAGCCGCTATGCAAAGCAAAATTGCCGAGAGCGTTACGTGCTATCTAACTGAATCGTGACATCGTCATTTTATAAAAGCTTTGTTCCCAACAAAATGTCCACATGATTGCCATATTTACATTTTAAATGCGTTGAGAATTGCAGTTATTCAAAAATAAAAAACAACATACATTGCCAAAACAAAATGACTATAATCAATGGAGTAATTTTTAACTTAGGAGAAAAAACATTCAGAAGCTAATTGAATCTAAAAACAGAAGTAATTCATTTGTGTTAATAAAAAAGTTCATTGCAGAAAGAAAAATCTTGCAAGATATATTAGTGTAAGTTTGATTAGTGGACTCAGGTATTGGTTGGATCATCATCATCGAAGTACAGTTACAAAACTGATAAGATTAAAAGTTTAGTTGTTCAATTCCTATACAAGTCTGATCCTATTAGTGGGTCGCTATGAGACGTTGTAATCTAATTGTTAGTATAAGTCGAAGGCGAATTCCCATTTCTGGCTTATACATACATAGTTCATATACGCAGATTCGATGAATACGAAGATTATATTTACTAAAATCTATGGTTCAATTAAATATTGCTTACGTCAATGATCGCTTTTTCAATAGTGCAAATTTGATTAATCTAATTCAATTAATTCATTTCCTTAATGTTACTACTTTGATGAAATCCATTAACTAGTCTTAATCTCGTCTATAGGAACATCAAATTTCATCTCTATTTATCGATTGATTTTGTAATATTTCTTATCAGTGAATATTATATTTGTTGTAAGCTGGTCACATACAGCCACAACAACAACAACAAAAACGCAACTCATGATATCTGAGCGGATTTTATTTTATTGGCTATAAAAACATTTGCTCTAGCTAGATGTTTGTTGGTTTTGAAAAACTGTTGCTAAAAGAAAAGACAGAAGTTATAAATATTCAAAAACAGTTTTTGTGTTTGAAGATTTTATTGCGTGTTGTCTTCAAATTTATAGTTACTCTTCTTCTGTTTTGTTCAAACATTTCTAAAGGGAAACTTTTATTAGGACTTTTAGTAAACCGTTCATTGTTTTGATAATAAGTCCACTCAAACAAAAGGATTTGACTTTTCTCTCTCTTAAGAAATATATTAATGTTAATATAGATGACATTTGAATGAGTGATAGAGTATACCTAAAAAAAAATCTGTTGTTTATATTACAATAAAGTTAATATATAAAGAAGCAAACATCTTAGGGAAGCTTTTTTCCATCCTTCAAACAATAATACATTGTGAACGGATGTTATGCTATAGCAAGGTGTTTTTGCAAAAAGATGAATCTGTGGTGGTGGTTGGCACACAATTCTACTTAGCAATTGTAATATATGCAAAATAGTCCTTTACATTTAATATTATTTAAGCAGTGCGTGGTTTCAAACGTAAATTCAGCATTTCGTTGACAACCTCTACGTACAAGATCAAATGCCGTGACTTATACAAACTACAGAAACAAAACAAATAACGTGTTTGGTACATTTGTTGCTTGCAATGAATTTGTGCGCCTATTTTATTTGCATATTATCATGAAGAATGGCAAAGCATGAAATGAATTGCTTATGCACAAACACTACCTAATATTCAGCGCAATTTACTACTTCAAAATAGAATTACTTCCCTCTCAAAATATCAATTTATATTCTCTTAATAATTTATTCTTACATGAAATTTATTTTTCATGTACCATAAAATTTTAACTAATCTACCTACTAATCGTATCCAATTTTTATTTTCTTCACTAAATGATTAGTGGTTGAAACAATGTGTTCATTATTCTTTCGAATATATGAATTATTTTTTTGTTTCTCTTCTTAAAAGAAGTATTACGTGCAAAATGTAATTGGGTTGCTCATTTAGAATCATTTTTGCAATTCCTGTTTGTGAACATTACTAAAGATAGTTCTACAAATTATTCTTTGACCATTCAATAATAAATCCATATCGATAATAATTCAAGAAGCATCATTATAAATAATGATTTGTTTTTTAGTATAATTAACATGAAAAATGTCACGGCATAGTTTAGCACAAGTTTCGTTAAGATAATTTTCACTCATGCACTATTAGCGTTAACATTGTTTTACATTGATTGATGAAGTGCCAATATTTTAATAGCATTTGACAGTTTGTAAAATGCATTAAACACTACAAATTTATAGGTCACCACATTCATTACCTATATCATAAAGTCTCAAGACAAAGCTTAACTAATTCTGACACTTGTTTTTGTTTTACATTAAATAAGCTCGTATTGATTTTGCTCGAACAAACATGAATGAACAGCACTTTTTAACAATCATTATCAATTTATCATATTTTATAATCTTAATAGATATGAGACGACAGTATGAGAAGTTATTTTACCAATAACATAACTACTTCAAAGTTGTACTAACTCATTGGAGCAAAGTATCAATCAAAGTTACGTAACTATTTACCTTTGCAAACTTCAAAACTAATATTACTCATCTTACTTGACAACTATTGCAGGATAGAATCTATAGATGCTGTTGCACACCTCTAAAAAAAATATGTCTTTAAACTTAATTGTTGAACATGTCTTAAATTATTGGAGAAATTTTTCTCTGAAATCAATAAATGGTAACTGAGAGTCAATGACATTAAATAACACTTTATAAAATTTTAAGTGGTTGTAATAACAAACCATATATTATTTTAGGATAGAAAAATATTTAAAAGTGTTAGATAAATTTATTCTATAGAAAACTTATATAATACTTTTGTTATTAAAGAGTATAAATGTTGAATTACATTTAATACTTTTGAATCTATCTTGAATAAATTAAATAAAATCTTATTAGTTTAAGATAAGCATTTGTAAGGGAAGATTATAAAGAAAAAGGGTGGCAATGTTTGGTTTCTTTGGTAGTCACGTTTTGGTGATTAGACTCACTTAAAGAGTAAACATGTAGACAGTTGATTTGACAATGGATTGCAAGAAGTAAACTAAAAACTTTTTATTTACCGAAATCATATTGTGATTATAATGAATTTATTTTTCACTCTCTACCTGCAAATGGGATCTCGACAAAAAATAAATTATTGTTTACGTGCAAGTAAAACTACCCCTTCCGCCTAGTTTGCTACAAATTGCAACAGGAAATTAATTCCTTAAAAAACGCCCCTTAAAGACATCATAAATAGGCCACTTTATAAACATAATCTACAAACTAGAATCTGATTTATGACCGTTGCACAACAATTTGAATACACTTATTTTATCACAATTATTTATTCTAAATAAACATAAAAAATGCTTAACATAATAATAAGCTTTATAAATCATTCTTTTGGTGTCGTCTCGAATAATGCTAATTTTCATTAAAATCTATTCCATATCGTGTACCACTTAATAAGAGTTTCAAAAGTAATTTGGTTTAAAATATTCCAGTAATATGTTATTTTGGAGCTTCTTGGAATTCAATTTAAATTTCTAAACTGTGGTTTTAAAATAATAAAATTCAATTCTAAAGGAAATCTATATAAGGCAGGAAAAAAATTAAGACTTGCAATTGTGGATAGTAAAGAAATATGTTAGGAAAAGGGAGAAACAAGACTGTTGTTAAACGAAATTGAAACATTTTAAGCAAATTATAGCACTATTCAAAGGAAGTGAAGTTGCATCTGCTACAAACATTGAATTGCACTTTTGTGCAGTATGCATGGACCATGTATAAAAGAAAATTCACTTCCAGTGCTCGAACTAATGGCATAATCAGCAGGAAATGTTTCTGCAACGCTAATTATATATTTACATCTCGAGCATAAACAAATTTTTTCTCATTTAACTCTCTAATTCCTTTTGTCTCTTTAGGGTTTATTTAAATCATAATTAATTTCATTTTAATCAGATTTCTATAAATAGATAATTATACTTACAGAGGACGATGTTCAGATTATTTTGCATTTAATATTCTCTTTTAAGATCTTTGTATTGAATGTATTAAAAACACTGAAAACAAAATTAATATTTCAAGCTAAATAAAATATGTATTAAATGATATAATCAGCTTACTTGGAATTTAAAAGAAAATTGCATTAATAACCTCAAAAGTACTTAGATGCATAGGATAAAAAGTTTTAAGTAGACACCAAGATACATAGATGTATTTTCCTTCATATTTGTATATTTTTACGAAAGGTTTAAAAGTAAATACAAAATAATTAATCCTATTAAGAGATGTTTTCTTTATGGAACATTTCAAATATAAATTGCTTGATAAACTCTCTTAAAAGTATCTAAAACAGAAACAGAATCTAATTTCATTAAGTGTTTTTCATTTATATAATGCAATTCTAATAGTTTAATTATTAATTTTAAAAATCCATATTTACCTGTATACATATTAAAATGAAAAAATATTTCGATGTGATGACGTATGTATAACATAACCTATATTTATTAGCATATAGAAAAACGCAATGGAATTTTTCAGGAAAGCCAATGAATTATGAACATTTAGGATGTGTATAATTAGGATTTAAAACACATTTTTGAGCAGCATTGTGAATATAGTAATTAATGTCTATGTCATAGCATAATGTTATATGCATGTCTGTTAATATTCAGAAACAAGTTCATTTAGTTACATAGTTTCTATGTTGAGTTTTAGCTTGGAAATGGAACGAGTCACATATGCTTTATTCATCCAATTTAACAGTCTATTATTTCTTTTAAAAGTTGATAATGTTATCGGGCAGTTCTTATAGGAGTCATTTAGGGTGGCTTTAAGCACCCCCGCAGAGTATGGTCCCTGTTATAAGTACAATTTAATGAATGAATATTAAAGTTAGTTCTAAATGCAAATAAGCAATTAAAATAATCCATTGTTAGTGAGAATTGTACTTAAAGGATGATAATTATCATTGGATAGAATCTTTTCGGCTTATTCACCAAAATGATACATCACACGAACAAATAATTTCACTATAAATAATAATTGTTCTTCGCTGAAGGGATGAAAAAGTCGAGATTTATCAATGCAGTTGAAGTTATCTTTAATATATGTCAAATAATTGAATTAAAGCAATACGTCAATGCTTTGAACAAATAATTGCTCGCTCGTTTAATAGATTTATTCGAAATTGAACAAACATTTAACGTTAGGCTTGATAGCTTGATAAATTCATTGCAACATACTCAAACGTTGTTATTTCAATGAAATGTTGACTGTATATAAAATGGACAAACAATTTAGAATACATCCGCTTTGCTACACTTTCAACGTATATTTTATTTGACAACTTCATTTCACGATTCCAAAAATAAACTCAACTTCTGATTTTTTTCTACCATATTAAGATTAATCTATTCGAATTGATACACATTTGACAGTAAAGTATTAACGATCACCAATAAATTTATGTCAGATGAGGGTAAAATTTTACATTCATGTACTCTTTATATATTAAATGTTCTTTTAAGATAACATTTCCCTACGCATTTGATAAATGTTGAATGATTTACATTTTTAAGAATTTTTTTTGGTTAGATCACCATTCGCCATATTCCATCACAAAATGAATTAAAAAGCATTATAATTCAAATTATTGAATAATGTTCAATTCCCTTTTCTATAAATATTCCGAAATTTATTAAATATCAATTGAATTTGTTCTTTATGATTATTAATAAACGCCATTTCAATTGATTATTTTAGGTTATAATTATATATTATATCATATTGCCTATGAATTTTTAAATAATTAAGTGGATGCAATTTTTAAAGAATTTAGTCTCTTATACATCAAATTGTTTTTTAAATTGGTTTTTATTAGGAAAATAAATCTCTATTCATTCACATATTTCAAATACAAAAATAATTGAATTATAAATAATACAAATAAATTATACTATGTAATATTCAATCCAAAGTTCTTTTAATGCATTCAAACGCCTCTGCATATATGGAATAAAATCATCCAAAGCATTCATAACCACTTGCTTCACTTGATCGCGAACATATGGAAACCAGTCGAATAGCTCCTGCAACTCAATTCCTAATAGAACCATGGCCAAGATGATCATATACATTCCTAAAACGCGGCGTGAAAAGTGTTTTATGAGGGATAAGTAGTAAAAGAGAGCAACTAAAAATGCAAGATTGAATCTTAATCGGACGATGTTGAGTTCGATGGCGACCTTAGACACTTCAGCGTAAAAGCATCCAAAAAAATGTCCAATGCGAACATGTCTCAATAAATGCTTGTACTTCGATACCAAAAGCACCAACATCATGAACAATTCGATTTGAGTATACTTCTCAGGGCGGGCATAATAGATGAAATAATATGAGCAGTATATGCTCACTAAGGGAAGAAATACAATTTGATAAATTATCTATTAATTACGTAATTTAATTTTTATATTACCTAAGAATACTACGAGCAAGCTGAGCTTCATTTTGTTCTAATTACACGTGTGAACGAGGCAAAGACGAACAGCGAAATGGCGAACGACGCTAATAAAGCGGAAATGCAATGATTCTATCAATCAAAGATGCCTCATTTTTTTTATAGGCGCGAAATTTAAAATAATTCCCAAATTAATTAATTTTTCATAAAAAAATTCAAATTTTTGTTGAATTTAGGCTAAAATTTACTCAGAAAACTTTATAAAAATGTTTTAATAAAAATGATTATAAATAAAGCTCATAAATTAGAATTTGCATAAATATGCATAGAATTTTCTAGAACAATGCAATGATGCCACATTTTTTGGACGAGCCTATTTTAACCTTCACATTAATCTAATTAATAATAAATTTATTTTGCATTTAAAATTTATGATTGCAATTGTGTAAATAATAAACAGTGGGCTGAAATTTGTTTGCCAAACAAAGGTTTGTAAATAAATAATAGAGTGAATAAAATATTTTATTCTATATTTTTTTTTCAAATTAGAAACACGTTCCCCGTGAGGTATAATGCCAGTTGAGGAATTCTTAGTTGCCTCTCATAAGGGCCGACTGAAAAGGAAAACTCGAGAGGAAATATTTCAAACATGTTTTTACAAATTGCTAATAATAATTTTTTTCATAAAAATTAAATTTATTTCGACGCAGGTAGTTATAAATGGAAACAAATCTTTCATCTTCTCTTTTGTAGTATAATAACGTTTACAAAGGCAAAGTAAAATGACAACATCAATGAAAAGTGAATGGCAAATTCAAATCATTCAATTCTTTAATTAATTACTTCTAAATTACATATACGAAAGTAAAATTATATGCACATATATGCTGGAATAACAATTTTAATTTAAAAAATATGAATACAATTGTCTCTTTTAAAATGAAATATTATTCCCATGCCATAAAATATTCTTTTATCATTTTATAGCGTCAAAAAAAAATTCGCAAAATTCTCAAATAAATAAAAAATTGAATTCATCTAAAGTAAAATGAATTTTATTGCCACTTTTTTTACAAAAATATAATAGATAAAAGTTCACATATCATATTTCTTGATAGACGTGTTGAGAAAGAACTCATCACGACTTGAATGAACTGCCAGAGTGTAATCTCTTTTTTCATCCATGAATAGTTGATGACCATCTTTATATTAGTAAAATATTGTGATTAAATTTCTATTTTTTAGGTAAATGTATAAGAAGACTTAATGGATATCTATAGAAATGTTTTATTAAACTTGACGACAACTCAAATATCACATAATACTTTATCAGTTTGCCAAGTCAATATAACTATTAAATTAATCATATAATTATATTTATTGATTAATAATCAGAAAATAGACTAAACTATATATGTTAATTGGATAATATAAATGGAAATGTAAGATTGTGCTAATTCGAACAAAACTAGTTTCAGTTTGTCATGTGTTTGTGTGTTGACTCTTATCAAAGGCTATTTACATTGTCTACTAGTGCTGCTATAAAATCAGTTATCTAGTATTAGGAAAAGGGATAAATGATAGAATGTTTCTTGTATTAAGATAGGAATCTATAATTTCCGGAATGGCCATAAACTTGTTGGTTGACTAAGCTTAAATTTTGCGAGTCGAACTTGAAAATTGCATCTAATTTTATATTAAAATGTTTCCTATTACATTTGTTTCCGATTTAATTAAAAATTATCCGATTTTGTGAACAAATCTCGCCTGTCAATCAATCGCTTTATGATTTTATGATTGACTTGGTATTTTATCTAACAAAAAGCCTCAAATATTTTGTGGATCGATTAGCTCTATTTGTTATTCGCGCATTTCAAACAATCATTTTTTATTCCTTTTAAAAAGTGTTATTATCTTAAGTTTAATCGTCATTATGAGCATATGCTATTGAATTATACGTTTTTCGTGTTTAAAATGAGCCTTTTTGGCTTAACTCGTGTTTGATGCCTAGGAAAAAAAAACTAAAATGTAATTTGACGGAGGCGGCAAGGAATAAGCGCAGCTGTTGCAAAAGGTTTTAGATTCTATAATGTAATTAACCGCCTAATAAGAATTATTCCAAGAATGCATCTTAGGAAATAACATGAAAATGATTTTTCTTTTTTAGAACTAAAGAGTTTTAATCAGACAATCGGAGAGGGTCGTGCTGACTGGGCTGGAGCGAGGAGTAACGTAGATATGGAATTATGGATGCAAGACGTGATCTGTTTGGAATATGAGATTCTTGTTCAGTATTTCTTTTTTTTTTTGTAAGTCGTTCGCCCAGTCACTGATCCTTCTCTTTCTCTTCATGAATCTCCACTTAGCATGAAGAAAATTCTTGTAAAATTTTTTAGTTTCTTTCGTCTATGTAAATGTCTTATCAAGTTGAGATTACTAGTTCCATAAAATTTTTATTTATTTTTTCATACTATATTAAATTACATTTTAAATTTATATTTTATAACTATATTTTTCATTGTTTTTATGATTGGTAATTTAGTTATATATTTATATAGAAATAAAAATAATTTTCTAAGAAAGTTTTATAAAATTATAGTCGCAATATAATTTCTATTATATAGTTTGTGCCTTTATTCTATTCTTACAAACTTTCTCTATACGAAAATTTATAGTTATAAGTTTAAATTTCATTTTATGAACTTGAATTTTAAGAATTGTCTTGTTTTGAATAAGCAAATAATGTTCATAAAATATAAAACAACTTTTATACTAGTATTGCAAAGCTATTTACATATTTTCCTAAGAACTTTGGAATTACAATTAAAATTTTGAATACATTTAATGAATCTCAACCTATTTACATCATAATGCACTTTAATTGATTTGTATGATAATTCTTTACAAAATTTCACATTTTTATTATAAGCATTCTGCAAATACAATAAATATATATGCCAATCCTTAGGCATTTGTTATAAAAATTATATATGAATATATAGAAAACGTACTTTCATTTTGTTTCAGTAGAATTTTACTACTATTATCATAGTTATTGTTATTGCATACACTCTTAGCATGAAAAATATCACATTAAACGTTCAGAATATAAAGTCTGTTAAAATCCTTCGAGTCCTTTATATTATTCAAGGATCCTGGTAATATCTCACTATTCTATAGAGATATACAAGGCATGTGTTTCACTCATTCTTTACTCTTTCTGTCATCGCCATAAAATTTATGGTAATAACCAAAAAATTGTTGCCAGTATAAAAACATTAGACATTTACTATTGCCTTAAGGGCCTCCATGAGCAACTATCATTTTATATTCATGCATATAATATGTTATGGTTTTTCTACTATTGTAGAGTAACCGGTTTCTGCTAGTTTGAGATATGGTTTATATGTTTACTGTCTCTGATAGTGTTCTAAACAAAAACTTATTTTCAAATATATAATGTTACAATAATTTCCTGGTTTTTACTCTTCTATATAAAGAAAAGGACAAAAGGGTGAATTTAAATGGCACATACCTAAAATAATGTTTACAAAATATTCAAAAATAATTCATAGGCAAGCATTTATCAATTACATAGTTTGTAGATTGTTTCAAAACTAAAGTTTCGATTATGAACTTTATGTAACAATTAAAATCGTGTCTATGTTTGTGGTTTAAACAACATTTTGATCAGTTTTTGGCTACTATATGTTTGCATACACTTACATTAAACAAACATCCAATTAATTAATTATAATTAATACAGAAAAGATTGAAATTGAAAAATGCGTTATGCAATTATGTCATAAAATTTGCAACAAATGGATTAAATTTGATTAAATTTAATTTTGACATGTCAATAATTTATGATTATATTGAATATTATATGTTCATGCCTACATAAATCCAATAATATTATATGCATAGCATATCATCATCAAGATAAAATAATTGTTTGCCATTATGTAAAGTTTCTACTTAATATTAATGAATTTGCGTTCAATATTTATTTTATTATAATTTCTTTTCATGTATTTCTATTATTTGTTCGCATGCATAATAATGCTGTAAAACGAAATGTTGAATGTAGAATTTTTTAATGAAATAAGATGAACGTGATGATCTTAATTAAAACGTATCCTGCCTACGAAATGCTGTGTTTTATGAGGATTGTAAAATAAACTTGTAATTTGATTAAATTTTCTTGAAGTAGTTTTCTAAAAGAAGAGGTGGATATAGAGAGGTATTTAAACGTGTAAACTGTAAAAAGTATCGCAAAGTATTTTGATGCGATATGTTTGATGTTGGATTTAAATTGATCGAACAAATAATGTACTAACCGTTTTATCCTGAAGTAATCCAATCCGACAATCGAGCATGACTGTTGATCCAACTCGAGCTGTTATATTATGTGGTTCAGATCCCTCTTCAAAGAAAGGACCCCAACGTGAATCAGGCAGGTGAAAATGAGGCATTGGAAAGCCTCGACCTAAACTATGCCGAACCGGTTCAGTTACGACAGTCGGATGCTCAACATCTATAATAATTGTATTCGCCTGATCGCGGTCTTGAGATTGAGCTTGTGCTTCAATACTATCTTTAGTTTGTGAATTATCAATAGCTGAAGGTAATGTTGGATTAGGTGATATTGTTCCTTCGGAGGATGATTCAGTTGGTAAAATAATTTGCGTCGAACTATCAATTTCGAGCTGAAGTGAAACATCTTCTGATAAAAACGTTGTCGTTTCGTTATCTGCAACAACAACAAAAACATTCATTTTATTGTTTAAGAAAGCACTAAAAGCGTCTCAAAATAGATGTTAAAAGTTTTCTAAGCGTGAATAGATTTTATAATGGTCGTTAATTTCATTAACCTAGAAGCTTCTTGCAATTGCATCCGATATCAAATCTTTCTATTTATAGGAAAATCACCTTCGAGCTCTACACAAATTATCTATTCAACATCTGAATTATAAACAAATCATTCATTTCATTATACAGCATCAAATTTCATTTATTTGTAAACTGCTAACGCCTAATTGTTTATACAATTATAAATATTTCGTTTAAAATATTGTCATAGTACATAAATTATACAACAAATATGCGGATAGGAAATTCATAGAAGTAAACAATTTTAACGATAATAAGCTGAATAACCATAGACAATACAAATATTTATAACAAATTGCATTATGCAGCAATTATTATTATATATTCATTTGCATAAATCGAGTAACTTTAACTGAATTTGTGTGCGAAGGATGTGAAACGAACAAACAATTCAAATTCTAATATATGTATTGTGAGTGTTAAGAACGAATATGCCAAACGATGGTGTCAACGGAAATAATTAACCTTTGAGACAAAGGGGTTGCTTATAACTAATTTACTGCTACCATCCTAGACTAATAACATAACAGCAAATTCAATATGCAACTCATGCAATGTTTGTTCTACGTTCTACACTGAGGTAAATATAACACATCATGTTCAATGTTTGTTGAGAATTGAAAATGACCATTGTTTATATGGTGATGGTCTAATCAGCCAGCTTTACCAAAAGTAATTAAAAAAGGGATAATTTCTAATTAAGACCTTTCAAAATTTTCATGATGAAATTGCTTTTCATTTCTTTTGCTAAATTGATTCTAGACATAAACTACATGACAGTCGAGTCTTAATAAATTTCTCATATATATGTATATTATGTAGTAGAAAAAAATTAATCCATAAAACCAAATAAAATTGAGAGAAATAATTTTTATGTTTATACATTAACATAAATTATTATTAAATATTGTGTATTTTTAGATTGATAAAAACGATAAATGTAATGTAAATATTTAATATATAAATGTAAAAATATGTATTTTATGTATATTTAACTATCATTTCTATGCTACTTTAATTTTAATTAATTCATGTTGAATATAAAATCAAAACATAGAAGTTTATATATATACATATATGTATATTAACAATTTTTTATAAAACATATCAAAGTTTCAATGCATTTTCAGCTTTTATATACTTACACGTATTTTTTAGCTTTTAGCTTAAATGAATATTTTTTGCCACAGTAAATTTAAATTTAATGTATAATAGTATGCAAACTGTTATTCTATAAAACAGTTTTCTTATTTACTTTTTTAAAGTCATTTAATCTGCCAGATTAAACTTTTCTCTAGTTTTAAATGGACTATAATTAACTACACGCGTTCAATTGAAACAGCCATTTAAATACTTGACATTTTTGTTTTAATTAATATTAATTAAAATATATGTGCAATTATTTATTTAACTAACTATGTATAAACATTTTGTATAAAATGGATAACAACTACACCTAAATTTAAATGACTATCAATAAACGTAGAGTTGAAAACAGAAACTCTTAAATAACTGTTCGAAGACATTGGCTTAACGATAGTGTTTCTATTTAATTTGTAATTAATTAGAACTTAACAGTTTACTTTAAAATAAACAAACCGCATTTTCTATACAGGGTGATTTTTAAGTTGGGTAGAAAGTTTGGAGTACATACATATAATGTACGATATTTGGACCAGACCTGTAAATCTGCTATGGTCTTTGGTCATGGGGGGCTGAACGGATAATAATGGTGTTAAGCCGGGTTGCTTGGGGAAAGACAACGACACAGCTTTTGTAGCTTTCCTCCTGGGGTAGTGTGGAAGCTACATACACCAATGCAATTACACTAATCATTTCTCTTTTGCAGGATTTGGTCAATTCAACATCGCCTTCAACATAAATTCAAGGTAAATAATTTCTTAATCATTTTATATATTCTAATTTTTAAGCAAGTTGATGTGGTTTTATTTATTTTTTTCAAAATTTTCAAGTTACGGACCTGTTTTGCTCTAACAAAAACGAAAATCATTTTACTTTCTTCATTGCTTCATTTATTGTATTTCGCCCTTCATTTATATACAAAGTGATTTATAGGAAGGGTTAAAGTGTTGACACACACTTAGAATAGCATGTTGGGAACAAAAAACTATTATAAAAAATTTTATTTCCTTTATTATCTCAAAGTTAGATAAATTTAAAGATTCATATTTAAAAGTCAACTTTTTTGTTTAAAATATCATACTGTATAAGTGTGTGAAATTGTTTACACTGTATTCTTATACACGTAAATGTGAATATATGTATTTGTAATTTAATACTCTGCAAAATAAGCTCCTATTTATACAGGCAAAGTCATATAAGTTTTGGTATAATTTTACATAGGCTTAATAGTTAGTCGTAATAAAATAATTTTAAGTGGCTGGCCTTCGTAAGCAAATAGCTTTCGCAAAATAATATTTATTTCCATAAACTATACAAATGCATTGTAATTGAATACAATTTAGCAAAGGAAACAATAAAATTCTTATTGTAGTAAATTAAAATTCATACTTATAATGTCAAATTGAATTATAAGCTTAGGTGTTTTGAATAAATTATAAATAAGTTTATTTATTATGAAATTTAATAACAATTCTTGTTTCTTAAGAAAGGAGTCGTGTGTGCTTTAAAAATGTATAAAAATTAGGATTTATGTACTTAAGGGAATTTGAGTGTTGTTACAACTAGATGAGATTGTATGTAGACATTACTGCTTTGTTAGAAACAATTTTCAGCTGATAAATAAGACAATTAGTTTTGCTAGCAGTCTGTGCGATAACATATAATATTAATTTTATCTATGACACTGATAACGAAGTTTTTTTTTGTCAATCATGAGCAATAAACTGATGCAAAATCTTCAATATTAATTAAGAAACAATAAAGTTTCTGTTACGAACTTTACCTTAACAACGAAACACACTTTGCTAGATGACTTACATTGTATTATTACCTTCTTCTTTTAATTAATTACATTTTTCTACTTATTTTATTCTCTCAAATTAATTTAGCAACGAAGTAATAATAATTGTTCAATTACTAAAATGAATGTTATTTAGAATTCTTTCATTGAGTTTTTGTTTCGAGAATAAAGGCGAACATAGAATAAAATAAAAGTTGGTTAATTTAATGGATAGTAGTGGTCATTTATTTTGATTTTTCTTTCGGGACTTTTTAGCACATTCAAATGTTACCATTCCAGAAGCTAAGCTAAAATTGTTTGCTTCTATTCTCTTTTTTGGGCTTGCCTCAAGCAATTTTCCTTCCACTAAATTTTATTAGAACGTTTTAGATTGTTGGATTATATCAAATAGAAATCTAGTTAGTACAGGTCAGTGACAATTCTGCTTTGCACATCTCATTATCATCAGGTTATAAGACGAATGACCCAAATATGCAATTGGTTAATACGCTTATTATCACTCCAACTAATTAATACTAATTGGTATATTAGCACATTGACTAATTTATTAGTTCTAATATAATAACAATAATTGCAATTTACTCTATAGATAAGTTAAATATTTATTTTAATTAAAATGATTTGCTAGAATTTCAAAGCACTTCTATTGATTTTATTATTGTGCAGCTAAACTCATTAGAAAACATATGTAATTTTGATGAATGTAAAGCTTTCATAAATGTTGAAAGATTAATATTATCCTATACAATTGAGAATTTCCTTTTTTCACATTTCCACTATTTCATAACGAACACGAATAATGCGAACAGATTTAAATATATATACATACATTAAATGGTAATCCATTTAAAGAAATAACTGAACGCTATTAATCAGAAATTGTAATGTCATTCAAATAAATTGCTCACTACTTTACCATATTTATTTGTTGATATTTCCCCTAATATTTATTGACAGGTATACCACCCAAAATATTACCAAGAATATTTCTTGAGAACATATTAAATTACGCGGAAAATAACGTAAACAGACTTTGTGTTTCGTTCGCTCAACCAAATAAACAAAAATCAATTTCACTTCTCTTTTAATTAGTTTTGCCTATTACTCATATTATTTGAACTGAGAATCTCTAGAGAGAATATGTGAGTGAAAAGTAGAGAATTAATTATCTTCAAATATAATTTATTTATAGACTTTTTAATATTTTTCAGTTAAATATTGTTTATATTCTTGAATGTAATTTTAATTATTAAAGTCTTCTTATTAAATAAGTAGAAATTATTTATTTAAATTAATCTTGAATGAATTTTATGTTGATAAAAGGGAATTTAACAAATGTTTTAATATTAATAATGAAATCGATGTTTTATTAAAGAAGAAATCCGCAATAACATTTGAAATTCAGATTAAAATTATCGTTGAATTTCTATAAAAAGCTGTTACGAATCAATAATTATTTATAGCATCATTTATTACATGATAAGTAAATAATTTTATTACGTTGTAGAAGGAAGAAAACTTTTTATGCTTCTTCTAACGCAATTACAAAGTGAGCAATAAATTATTAACTAAAAAATGTCTGAAGATTTTGAGAATTAATTACATTATTATCGTCATTTGTATGGGATTGGATTAAACAAAGCCTTTTCCAATCACTTTTATCCTCGTTGAAAATGCTTTAAGCAATCACATGACTCTCAACATGTCCTAGACATGTTCACTGAAAATCTAACTAAACCGGTATTGTACGTCAGCTAGTTTGTCAGATGGATTCTAAATTCATTCAATTAATCATTGACGATTCTTATTACCTCTAACAAATATTTAATCGCAGAAATAATTTTTTTTTTTTACTTCTCAAGCGATTTTTAAGATTAGTTAATAAAGAAATAAAATAAATCATGATTCTGTTGTCAATCATCGATTTGACTGGTTTAATCATTTGGCAGCAGTTGAGTGCGTGAAAAATGGTTATGTTAGCTGACTTTAGTGCGAGCGATTCATTTATTCTGCAAGAGAATAGCCTTTGGAAACAGAAAGTTGGCAAAAAACGAGAAAAAAAATTTAACACATTGTTCAGAAAATTCAAATATATCACATTCCCTTCATACCTAGCTCACCTATACTTTCATTTTTTTGTTATAACACGTGTTTTTGTCTATGCAAAAATAAAATATTATCTTGTCGAAAAGACGAAATCAATTAAATTTGAATTTCAAAGTCGTTTTATAACAGAATGTTACACCAAACTGCATAGTTAATTATAATGGGAGTATAACTTGGCAATGCTTAATTGAATAAAGATATTAAAGCAAGTTAGAACATGAAATCTTAAAAGTTATAGTTCCTTTGAATATATTCTTTTTTGCTCATTTTAAGCAAAAAAGTGTGATGTAATTAAAAATTGCTCGACGTATTTCATATTTTTTTAAACAAAAAACCTCTTATCTGCATTAGTGCAGTTTCAACGAGAAGATTGTTTCGTCTTATCATCGTGAAGTGAAGAGCAAACATTGTCTTGTAATCACAATTCTTTCACGCCAAATTTTTCTATCTTAAGTTTTTCCTAAGTTATACTTTTTTATATACATGTATATCTGATAATACTTTTTACATGAAAATTTTTGTTCCAAATTTCTATCCCGTTAAATTTTTACATCTGTTTACATATAGAATATAAAAAAGTATATAAAAAGTTTTGATATTTATTTTAAATTGAAGAACTTTTAATTAAACTTTTATTAAAAAGTATATTATTATATTTTAAGTAACTTAAAATTATTAATTATTAGTCTGTTTGTTTAGTTTTATAAAATATAAATTAAATATTAACTTAATTGCTGGTAGTAACAAGTTTTTTATTAACTTTATAATAGTTCATAGTTGTCAACTCAAAATGCTAAAATATTTTCTATGCTTTAAAATTATTTAATTTTGCAATTATCTCTTCAACTCTTAACAACATTGCTTTTGCAAAGTTATAGAAAGTTCATTTTTTATACTAAAGCGATGTAATTTATAAATATTGTGAAGTGGAAATAAGCGAATTAGAATGATGCATTTTGGAGTAAAAGATGTCTTATAATAAATTTATAAGAAAAGCAATGTTCGGGAATATTTTTATAAATATGAAATCGGTTTTAAACTTTGATATAAACGCTTTGTGAAGTGCTATTATAGGTATCAAAGAACAAAGTAGAGTTTCAATTTTTCTTAGACATGCCTTTAGCTACATACAAAATCTATTTGCGAAGAAAATACAAATTCAGTTATTTTTATACATTACACTTAAACATTTATTTTATGCGCTTATAGAATCCAGAAGCTTATTAGTTAATTATGTAAATGTATCCTGATAAATGATAGGTTTGCGAAAATGTATGCTTTTCACCAATTTGCACTCGCATTTCTATTTATAGCATTAATATGCATTGTAGGTGTGCTAGCCACTCAGGTAGATACATGCGACGTATCGTCATCAAGTTTTCAACATGCAGGTTTCACAAACCACACAAGCACTTAACAGCACAGCATTAACCGTCCAAGAGCTGTCGCGTGATTTAAGAGGCGACTCTTGATATAAACAATCGTTCCTTTATTTTCCTCTTAACACGTCTTTTTTTCAACAAAACAATTTTAACAAGTACTCAAACTATATATTCATTCATTCCAAGAATTATTCCACTTCTTATTATGATTATTACATCTGTACATGAAACAATTTTATTTTATTTCTGTATTAACTTCAATCAAATTTTTTCATTGAATATAACTTGCACGTATGTTGACACAAAAAAAAATGTGAAAAAATCGTCACGAATCTTCAATAGAATTACTAATAAAAAATATACGATACTATTTTTTGTTGAACGCACTTGACTAATAGAATTGACTCTTTTACATTTAAAATAGTTAGTAATATAGAATAAATAAATAAAAAAAGAGAATGATAAATGGCAAGTAGTTGATTGCATGAGACATTTTTGGAATGTAAAAAGTGAACAGCAAATATCTGTCGGATGTTTTCGAATATAATATTAAATATTTTAATGCTAAAGCAATTTACCAAATACGAGCAATTTATCATAAGTTAATTTTTCGATGTAAAATGCGAAAATACTCAAAGGAATAAACAAGAATGTTTAAAATACATTTCATTTTACCCAGAATGAGTTATTTCTCCCTTTCATTCTGTATTAGATTGTTACATTTAAGCTTGTCTATTTAAATAGTTTTATAAAATGTGTTATTAGATTGAATTTGACATATAAAATATTCATAAGAATTTTAATCAAATCAATCAAATAAATTATGTTAATTAAATGTTTGATATAATCAAATTACTTAAATACATATAGAAATATATGAAATCTGCTTAAAAAATATCCATAAAAATTTCTTTTGTGCTTTATATATTCAATATTCAATTAGCTCGATTTTTTTTTCAGTAGAATAAAAAAGGCATAAATTTCCTTTTAGAAAATCATGTCTACATAAAAAGGAAGAAAATTATCATTCATTTGAATACATGAAAATCGCTCCCTTAACGTAACAGATTTAATTTGAAGCCGGTAGGTTGTTCTTAAAATATGACTGCCTTTGGCCTTTTTGAAATATATCTTACGTTAAATACCCTTACTGCAATCTTTTTTAATCCTGACACTGACCTACTCTAAATGACTGATAATTTATTATATAACTTCCCAAGTGAAATGTAGAAAAAATCGAAAGAAAACTAAATCGAAATAGGAAATAAGAAAACAAACGAGCAAAGTTTTTCAACATCAAAATGTCTATAGGCAAAATATAGAACAAATATTCTGAAGATACATTTCATGTAAATTAGAAATAAAAATTATTGTATACTATTTTAGGCCTGAATTTAATTAATTTAAAGACAGGAAAATCTGATTACACATTTTATGTTTATTAGAAGTTTTATATACATACATTTTGTTGTTATCGAAAACCACATGAATAAAATAAAAATGATATATTTTGTAGCATCTTATTCGTATCTAAAAACAACGAAATAAGATTTTTATGTCTACGGTTCTTGTATAACATTTTTGAATGCATAAAACTATAATATTATGATGAACAATCTCAAAATGATGTATATGTTTCTTGAATACTAACTGAAATAATAGAACAGAATTGGCATTCTGAAATACCGTTGTATAGATAATGTATGGAAATTGAGTAAATTTAAGCAACTAACAAGCATTGCAATGCAATTGTTTATCAACAAATGTCTAAAACAAATCTATAGAAATAATTATACGCAAAATTCAATTTACAAATTTTATTATTATTCTTTGATGTAATGTAAATGCCAAGCAACATTTATGTTATTGAACTTGTTTTATTAAAATAATTTTAACAACAACATAACAACAAAATGAGATTTGTTGATTTTTTGTGTATTTACAAGTAAATTAAAATTTTTGTTTACTTTCTGCTTATATAATATGTAAACACATTTTTTTCGTATATTTATTTCAATATATTTTGTGTAAATTGTAACAGAGCGTCTGCAATATTAAATTATAAAATAAAGAATTGTTAGTTAATGTTTTTGGCATGTTTCTAAAACAATGTTATATAATGAAACTAATAAGAGATGCAATCCATATTGATTTTGTAATTTTGTTATAAAAAGGAAAATCATTGCATAAATTAATTTTGACTTAATTTATTTTCAATTATTTATTATTATAATGCATTATATATAATAGATGGATAAAAACATACTTCACTCACAATTATGTATTAAATATTGTTATTAATTGCTACATATGACATCACGCGAACAAACACTATTAACTATTAAAGGGTAAAATGGTTTTTCTGATTAGGTTCTTGTTTATAAACACAAAACGTTTACTTTACACAAAGCGCATGTTTTTTCTAGTGTATTTAATGCATATCGGTTAGATGTAAACTAAATAGTTTCTTCTTACATAATTTAATTTATTATAATTAATTAACATTCACAATGAATATTGTAGAAATAGAAATTCTATGAAATTATTTCATTTTATAAATTGAAGTAGAAAGCAAATCTGAAATTCTTTGTGTGACAGCATTGTCAACATGTTTTTTTTATATCAAACACAGAATTCTTCCCAAATAACTATTTCTCTACTGTCAAGTAGTTAAGCCTATTAGATTTATAACTGAAAAGTAAAATTGAATGTATACATTGAGCCTTTAACTTCTATATTATATTATTGCTGCAATGTGCACTAACTCATTGTATTATCTCGTTAAACCAACAAGACATGATCGAAAGTTCAAACAATGTTTTTATTAGATTAAATATTGTTTGATAGTTGTTTTATGTATGGTGTTAGAAAATGTGAAAAGCATAGGGGCAAAGGTACTTTAGTAATGAGGACCTGCCTCACCGTTCTGTAATGCCATTAAGGTATTGCACCTGCAGCTTTAGGAGCTTACTAAAACAGCTTCGCACCTGAGACGGACTTTATTACATTCACCCTCCTTGCCACCCTACTCTAAAATTATCATCCTTTTAAAAAGAAATTAAATGTATCAGAAGACATCGTTTTTTTATTAAATAAAAATAATCCAGTCAGATGAAGCAGAATTCTGCTATTCTTAAAAAAAAAACTTTTTTCCATAATTTAACCGTCAAAAGTATGAATGAATTAATTAAAAAGTATTGCTGCGATGGCAACGATTTTTTTGCCGTCTGGTCAATGTATTTTTTATCCTCAAAGATTTTTATATTTCTATTGTATATAAACCATGCATACACCTTAATAATTTTTAATTAACTTTTCTAAACGTAACGAGAAGGGGTCAAAGGTAAAGTTTTTTATATTTACTGCTTTCATATAAAATGTGACATTAAAATGATAATTTAGCTAAAAACGTAACATTTTTTTATTGGACCATCTCTTTTAAATTTAATTGAAAAACATTCTTATTTGCAATTTTTTTAATTAAAACTTTTTACATGGACTTAAGCATTACAAACTTTTTTATAGCATTTTACTTAATACTTTGATTGCAAATATAAATTGTCGTTCAGAAATAAGAAATATAAAAGCAATCATATGTCAAAATGTAATATTGTGTTAATTCCTTTGAAATTGATTTGAAATCTTTTGAAATGTTTCATGCTCATTTCTCGTCTGGCAATGAAATCACAATAACCGCATGAATAAGTGAAAAACATATAATAATAGAATATTAATTAGACCAGGTAGTTAATATAATCTGTATCTATATAATGATGTAATGATCCTTTACAAGCTAAATAACACATCCTGAATGCATTAACTTGTTGTTGGCAAACATTTCTGAAATCCAATCTGCATATGACAAATTACGAGCTTGTAAATTCAACTTTGAATTGCGTTTTATGATAGAAAAAGTATAAAAAAATTCATAAAATTATAAAACATTTATTACAAACTGTTTTAATTAAACAACACGTTGTGTAATTGAGCAATATTTCATTGTTTTATTTTTTTTTCTGTTTAATCAAAAGCTACTTAATCAATTTTGCTCACTTTTACCTGCTCCTACTATTGCCATTCATGTTGTACGAAAAAAATATTTAAATTAGCTTTCAAGATGTTCAATTTAGCTAATGAAAATGTCATTGCTTATAGTGAATTGAAACAAATTACGTTTTTCGGCATTCGGAAAAAAAAACCTTTAATTTTTCTATAATTTTATGCTTTTGTGCAGTGATAAAATTATTGCCTTCGTTATTTGCATAAAATAATTGTTTAGATAAATAAAGTAGTCATTTAAAATCAATGGCAGTTTACAGTTCGTTGATGATAATAGATAGCAGATTGGTAGGTTTAAAAAGCACAGAACCGTTAAACCTACCTAATGGCGCTTCTTTTTAATTATTTGCTCAATGCTCTTTGTTAAATTTCCCCATCAAAGCTAGATTACGTTTTCAATATACTTTTTTTCTGCAAGAAATAGCATGTAGAGGAATCTTAATGGGTTTTAAATGAAATCTTTTAATTATTTGACATTTCTATTTAAATTGCATGTTTCGCACCCTTTTTAACCGTAAAGCGTTTTTAGCATATGCTTATATCTTTTTGTTTATCATATAAAAAATGCATGTTGTATCATAAAGCTATTACACGTCATATAAAAATAAAAATTTTGTGCATCGCATAAGGAGGAAGCGCATGAATTTTTTATTCAACTTTTTCGTGAATAGCGTTGAACCCAAAAGAAAAGGAAAATGTTTTTTCAACAACTTAACGTGCTGTTTGATTGCAAAATAAAAAAATGTTGTTTTTTTTGCACAGTGTTTCAGCAGGCCTTCTTATTGTTATTTAGTGATGTTGAAAAAGATGCCGTAAAATCTAACTTTTCTTACCAAATGTATTGTTTTTGGTGTTTATGTTGTATTTTTTCTCATTTGCTCATACTTGCCAAAAAGTTTCAAAAACAATAAAACGGTCTGTGTATGGCATAGAAATCGCTTATTTATTGTTTAACTAACTCAATTTTCGCTTTTACATAACAAGCTAATTTTTTCCCATATGTAATGTTTATTGTTATTTAGTGGCAATAGAAAAACGGTGGCGTAAAGTACAAGTTTTCTAGCTAAAAGTATACTTTTAGGTTTTTCTTATGTTTTCCGGGCATTGTTTCATTTTTCGGTCTAGCAGTTTGCAGTTCCTCATCTGCCAAGAATTGTTTGAATTGTTATTTTTGTTATTTAGTTGAAGCTTTTGTGTAAAAGTTGCTTCAAAGTATTCTATGCATCGGAAAAGTTAGACATGATATGGAAAAAGCTGGTAACTTTTTTTTTATTCATTCATATACAATACATGCAAAAAATTCTATTTATATTCTAATAGTAGTCAATAAGAAGTTCTTGATAAAATTCATTCATAACTCATCTTCATAATTAACACTTAAACCAATGTTTTAATGAATAAACACAAATGAAATACGCTGAAAGGAGATGTAATATAAAAAGGGCTGATTAAAGTGAAAGCAGGTTTTCGTTCGGTGAAATTTATAGTATGTTCTCTTTTGTCTATTCGACAGATCGAAAATAAATATTTTTTACACTACGAAAAATTGATCTTTTCTCCTTTTCCTCTCTTTACTGACTATACATTTCAACAGTAATAGTTACTCATTTAATAATGAGAGGAATTCTGTACGTTATTTTCGAGTAACTATTGAAAATCTATTATATTGAAAAAATGTTGTAAGTGCGCTTATTTTTATGTGAAGTAATAAATTTTGATCTATTCTCCACATAAAAGTTGTATGTCGAATAATTTTCAGACTGTTAGATGTTAAATGCCTATAACATTTTTTTCTTTTATATTACCATAAGGGTGGAAGGTGACAAGTGACTGATAAGGAACTGCGAGTATGTCATAAATACTTTCCTTGTTAAAAACCTGCTTTATAGCTTTTCATTATCCTATTTTACTTATAATTACATCCAACGGCAACATGCTTATTATATTATTGTTAGTGATGAGTCATACAATTCAAAATGTAGAAAATATATATTTTTATTATTTAAAATAAAATAGAATCAATGTTGTGTAGTTTTGTCGGTCGTTATCTGACCTGTATTAGTCATTGAATTTTTAGTTGTTTACATCTCTGCACAAAATTCTTTCTCTATTCAGAGTGCAAACTTGGAGTAGTAAGTTGTGTCGTAGTTGTGTCTTCAAATAATAAGGTAAATTCATTTTAATGTCTGCATATGCTTTTGTTTTTAATTTAAGAAAACTAATTATTTGCAAATAATAATTTGAACTTTGTGCCTTTAACTTTACACACATGCAATGCAATATAAAAC
>JAODFZ020002604.1:0-12581 GCA_027574845.2 Deinopsis erosa
AAAATAATTTAAGTGAAATTTCACAAAACAATATTTCCTTATTAAAAATTTATGGTCATATAACATCTGCAAAGTCAAGCAATGCGTTTATTGATAAATATATTGTTTTATTTATAAGATAAAATATTTTTCGAGTTTAAGCTAAAATAACCAAGCTTACTAAATAATATAAGTTAAAAATGAGTCATTCCAGAAATTGATAAAATAATGTTTTAAATTAACTTATTTTTTAGTCGAACAATTTAAGATTGAGAATAAAAATTAGTAACCATTAAAATGTATTTAAAAAAAATATTTTTTTCTATTATTATATAATCGTTTATAAATTTCCTTTGATAAGTTAATTAAAGAAAGAAAAAAAGGTTTATTGTGCGTATAGCTAAAAAGGAAACTATTTATATTTTTCGAATGATAATGCTTAAAGATAAAAGTAAGAATATTAATGTATAAAAGCGTAATATATCTTACTGTATTGGTAACATACAATTGTGGAATAAAATATGTGTGTAGTAATGAATCTTGTTCCCTTGTTTCTATAAAAGACAGAGCAGACGTTAGCGCAAGATTTGTCTTGTTCCTTGCTCCGACCCGACCCATAATAGGTTGAACGATTTAATGGTCCCAAAGGACGTTTTGCTTTGATAATTTAAAACACATCATTTTTAAAATGAAATTTTACAGTAGATATTTCCTGTCACATACTTGTTACATTTTATTGTTACATATTGGTTATTTTCGTATGCAAATTGTATTTTTATTCTTCTATTTATCATTCCTCCAATTACAACATATTACTTCGCATTTTTATTTGCAAATATAAAGCATTTCAGTAAATTATCGTTTTATTATTATAAAGCGAGTAATATTTTGATGTTATTTTCTAGTCAAAAGATGTAGGAGACGGGAAATGGGAAGAGGGTGTCAGAAATTTGTATAAGATTTTATATTCTGATCGAAATTCGTGTAGAAGCGTCAGGTAAATAGAGCGATTTTGAGTTTATGATGTACAGCGGATCCTTATGATCCTTGTATGCTTATTTCGACAATACGAGATGGAAGTAAATCTGCACAGATTTAGTTTTATTGCAGCATTTACATTTTAGCGTACGATACAGAGATAACAGTTCTTTTCCCTGCTTTGTGGGCAGAATCCACACTTTATGACATTCTTAAGCGTTGGAATCAGCTCAACTCTCAAGTGTCCAATAAGCATACATATTTTAAATGTTAGAAAGAAAAGATGCTGCTCTTTTTAAGCAGCGGTAATTTGAAACTACCGCGAAAAATTGTACTTTTGAGGCAAATAAAATGCAACCCTTTTACATTTCTTACATCGGAGTGTTATTGTGTGTGAAATTAAAACGTAAAATTAACCCTTTTAAATACAACTAAATGTATTCATTTAAAGTTAATTTTACATCTTGTTATACTTATACTTGATGTAAAGACACTTGTTATCTGAATGATTGAAGTCACGAAGCATTTAAATGACAATACTATGAGGGGTAGTTAGAAGATCCCTTTTTGGCTTACTCTATGCTATGTTGTTATATACATACTAGAAACGGCGCTTTTACAATGCCCCACAATCAGACCGGATTCACATTATTACACTTTGATTTTAGTTTAAGCAAAATTTTTATTAAATTATAAATTAAATATTTATAAAATGATTTAATTAATAATTATAATAGTATTTTCATAATAAATTGTATTAAATTTTACTATTATAATGTTTTATGTTATTTAACAATTCTATTTGAAGTGAAGCTAAATAAAGTGTATAACTTATTCAAATCTCTTCCTCCTATGCAACGCTTTCTATTAAATATTCAACATATTCATACTTGTCGCTTTTTAATACCAACGCGGAAATTAGTTTCTCTCCAAGTCCAAATTCAAATATTCCCTTGCAAAATAAAATAATATTTATTAAGCGTTTAGTTTTAGAAAGTAAAATAATTTGCAATATCAGTAATATTAATCATTGATTATATAAATAAATGTCTATAGAAAAAGATTTTATAAAAATATATTAAGAAGTTTCTAGCGCTACCGGATGTAAGGTTAAAAAGCTCGGAAATTCGAACGACGCGCCACCTTGCGTGCAAGCTCAACATATCCTTGTTCTTAAAGCTTCCGCTTGGAGGCGACACGACCAATCAGAATGCAAATCGCAAACGCGCATCTCGCAAAATAAATTTTTTATTAAAAATGCCAGATAGATAAAAATTTATGCAATTTTTTTTTAATATAACGACGATATACATTATAACACATATGTAAAGTAAATGAAAGGGTAGTTGGTTAGTTGAAAATGTATTGAAAAGTGCTAATAGTGCGCACCCCAACTGTTAGGTCGCGATTAAAATCTGGGGAGCAAGTAGTGAGTTGAAATGAGTGAATGAGTAATTGCTAACATATTGCACGGTAGACGAATTCAGAAGTTGAACTCGTCAATGTGAACATCAACTGATATAGGGGCTTACTATTATGCTATTAAAATGAGTGACAAGAGAGGGTGTTAAATGCAAATTATTATTGAAACACAAAACCATGTTAATATGCATATATTTAAAATTATTAGATCTATTAAGCACCAAATATGTGACAACCCTCCGCTACACTTTTGAATTTTCAAATAACAATCAACTTTATACATAATTAATATGCATTCATTTTAGATTAATTAGATTTGAATGAATGTGTTGTATTATTAATGAAATAACATTTGCTCTACTAAAAAGAGTAATTTAACTTTATTTACTGAGTTGTGGTGGACTGTAATTGACATTTACAACCTGGTAGGGCAAACTAACCATAAAACAAAAGCTATGCTATTCTAAAATCAAAAATTTATCACCTCCCCCTATCTTATACCAAGACAGAATCTTTTTCATTCCATTGATCTTTTATGCACATTTATATTGTTACTTCATTTCGCTTTAATTTATCGAATGTTGGGAGAAAACTTTTAGTGTTTTATTAAAATATAAACGATTAATGTAGGAAAGAATCGAAAATCTAAAGACAACATAAAGATGTTGATGAAATATTAAATAGAAGTTTCTAATTTCGATGTTGGGTTTAAAATTAAGTTCTCGTATAGCACAGTTTGATGATTTGTTGCAAATTTTGGGCATAAGTTTATATAGGGCGGTAGAGAAGGAGACAAGGGTGATTTGATTGTTTAGCCGGGATTGAGTTGATGAAGTAAAGTTGTTAAGACAGAGTGGTGTATGTGTTTGGATGGATATAGAATGCAGCACACGTGGATTTGTCAAAGACAAGCAATATTCCCCCTTCGGTCCCTTTGTCGATATTTTGAAGATAGGAACTAGTTAACATGCAAATTGTAATATGTATAAGCATAGATGAGAAGAGGCACAGGAATATCGCAACGACACCAATTGCCACATATTGCCTCTGATAGATCTAAGATACGCTATGACATTTATTATAAAAGATAGATATTTCAATAATATAAATATGTTAATGATGTTATGTAATAAAAGGAATTGATCGAATTAATAAAATTGGCAAGTCAAAGAGAATATTAGAATTCCTATATTCGTGACCTGAATACCTGTCGAATGTAAGTAAAAGCGCCATCTGAAAGAATTTATTGCGAATGAAAATCGAAAAAGATTTTGGATATATAAATCATAGCGTTTCGTACGCAAAATCAACAACAGGGATAGATAAGCTGACAAATCAAGGGGCGGTTACTATCTTCTCGACACATGCTCGGATGTTCGAAGACCGGCGGCCGCAAAAGGACACTGAATTTTTCATTCATATCTCCAAATGACAAAGATTTCGATGCATTTCCATATAAATTACATCATATTTCTGAAACGTAGGGGTTTGCAAGGCGCGTCTTCGAAGGCTGTTAGTCATCCTAACAATGATTTATGGCGACTAACATATTGCTAGGCGGTAGGAGAGTGAAACAAGCGGGTTGAGAGTTCGACCACCGGCTGCCGGCCCCTATATTGCGGAAAGGCTAGCATCCGATCTTGGGCTCAGGCTGGTGTGTAATCATGCCGCGGGCCGCTTCTCTCCGGCTGACCAAAATTACACATGTGAACCGTATAATTTAGAGCCATAAACCAAAATAAGCTGCAACCGAGATTGGATTTTGGTTAGTGTCTATCAGTATGAGGTGACAGTTAACTTCTATATGTACAATATATCCTTTACATGGCTCTATTATACTACAACATTTTACAAAAAAACCCTTATTATTTATTTAAAAATATATGTTTCAATAACAAACGAAAGAACGAACGCGAAGAGAGAAATATAAAATGATTCTTTTGTGGTTTTTGCTATTTATGTGGTACATATTGCATTTTCTTGTTTAGGCAATGCTCTTGTTTGTAGCATAACACTGACAACATTTGTCAAGTAGTACACCTGCTTTATTTCTGATCAAACCAATAAATCCCTGCTGACTGCGGCAACACAACCAGACATATGTATCATTGCAATTTCACGAGTATTCATAAATAGCGGATATGCGGCAATAAATCGGAAATCGTGTAGGTTTGAATCCCTGGGTGGTCGTGCTCTTGAATTCGAGAGCACCGCCAGATCCAAAGACTAAGAATGATACACTAACCCACTAGCGAGCTTCAATCCTCCATACCTTGAGGGGTGAAGACTAATCAAATAACCTAGCCTCGGGGGAGTCTGGACGAGAACCATTACGAGACGCGCGCTAATAACTTTTTAAGACCGGAACTGCAGAATGTCATTACCAAATGACGACCGACCCTTGCGTAAGTGTTGTTAGTGGCTTCTTTTTACGAGCGGGATTCACTGCAATGATAGCATCTTAGTTCAAACCCCTTGAGTAGCTAAGTATCACCACCTAACATCGTAACACTTCAAGTTGAAAACTTTTAATGCTTCAACTGTTATATAGTTCGAGGTGTTAGCTTATATAATCAGATCTAGCATATAAATATGGCATGTTGTTGCAGTTAAGATTAGCGAGTTAACCTGCTGGGAGTTAAGGAAATGGGCCGCGTCAAGCCGCCCCCGGCGCGGATTATAAGCTCGAGAAAATAACTCCGGATCTTAACAAGAGTTTGCACTCAGCATCTCTTAACGGACACATACAAGAACTCAATGTAGGGAGGTTTAAAAGTTTCATTCTAATATATGACCGTATACTGGGGACATACACAGTTACACACAGACACACGCATACACTCACTCATACACATACAACTAACTCTACCAGCAACCGACATCTTTCCAAATAATGCTAATTGGCAACGAACAAAATATTTACTTCTCGCAACATAACTTAACACCAACCAAACTATGTGTTATGTATGTGTGTCGTCTTCACTTTGATTTAAACATGAGAAACAGCTGAGTCAATGATTGACTTAAATAAAAACGCCGATTTCACTTTAAGGTGTTGAAAAGAAGAAAAATACCGCCGTAATCAAACAACTAACTCATGCTGGATAAAACTCTTCATTTCATGCACGTTTAGAAACAAACCGTAAAACAAAAAAAAAACAGAAAAGGAACGAAAACATAATGTTAAACCATATTATACATAATGGGAATTAAATTATGATAAATATTTGATGAGGCTAATATAAGATTGCGATGCAATCAACCCGACCAGAATCTATTTGCCTGGACATGATATCATATTTATGACATTTTCATTTAATTTGGAAGAAGTAAATAAGAGCGTGATGATAGATTATTTGCTGTATCTAATATGGCGTGATTATTGTATATATGAGGTCAATATAGGAGGGTGTTGAAAGGATTTTGTGACGGGGATTTGAGGTTTGTAAACAGCCCTAAGGCTTCAAACATAAATAACAATGTGTTAGTATTAGCTCGCTAGCTATCAAAGATGATTCATAGTCGTTTTCAAACTTCACTTCATCACTGCCAAGCGCATCATAAGAAAACATTAATGTTCTTAATTATTAACGACTATAAAGCATAATATTTAATTATTAAATTAATGATCCAGTTGAACGTATCGCTCGTGTTAGATAAATATACGTGAATTTGATTAATATTCATATCGTTTCAGTGAACGGAAAAAAGGGATAACTTTCTTGACCCATTTCGTTCACATTCTAAACGTTAGTTTTCTTAATTAAGCGCAAAATTGCTCTACCCGCTATAAAAATATAATACGTACAATATGAAACTCACACAAAATCTAATTTTAGGGTGCAGTTATTAGTAGCAAGTAAGCAACAGGGATATTCGCGGTTGTAAATCTCCACATGTTGTGATATAAGTTGCTCTTATGTGCTTACTTATTGCATGCGACAGATTGTCCACGGTTCTAATATAAATTACAAGAGCCTCTATTACTATATGATAACTACACAATTTACAAATATCGCTGCTATTGCCATAAAATGTATCAAACATAAAGATGTCTTTGTTTAGTTTATTACTAGACCAATAATAAAAATCTCTTCTACTTCTCTTACTATCTTGTCGGCTTTTCACGCATAGATGATTTTGACACGTAGAGGGAACGACACTCATTTGTCTGTGGTAATGGTCATTATGTGACCTGTTTAATAAAGATTCTTTATTTATGTCAATTGAGGTCACTTACAAATTATATGCGTTTATATTATGTAGGAGTTTTAAAAGAATAATAAAATATAATGAAGACCATAAATATTTTTGTCGAAAAAAAAAATTTTTTCTTTTTAATTTAATTAAGAAATTTATTAAATTTATATGTATATACTAAAAGATTATTTCATTTATTCATTTAGCATTTAAATAAATTAAATGTGCTGAGCGAAAAGTTTTATTTAAAAGAAAATTTCTCATATTTATCATTTTATGGATTTTTTTTACTGATTAAAGATTTGCAAAATGAATAATTGTAAATTAGTTGACAAAATTGCAGGTGATATGGTTGACTTGAGTGCTATCTATGCAGGCGGCTCCTGTGAAGAACTTTGTCTTTCCCACGGCAAGATTGCGTCACGTGGGGTCATGTTTTATGACCTCGTACTGCTCGACATATGATGCCACGAGCCGCCGCTGTTAGTTAACTAACTTCTTCCTTATTATGGCATTCTTAACCACATATCTACTAAACTCATTAATCTTTTCGGCAATAGGCCTTTTCTCGCATTTAGAAAATTCATTCCTTGACAAATCAACGAATTGTTTCCACCTTAAACACGCACGCACGCACCGCACACAAAAATTCATTTAACTAGTGCAAAATCTCATTTGAACAAACACTTAAAATTTCACAAATTGCTAAAGCTATTATCAAAATGATTATTCTTTACGTTTACGACGAACATTAAATGTTGAATGCGCGTTAATGAAAAATGCAACAAAGTTGTCATAGAAATGGAATTTTAAATGTAATGCGCAACACAACAATCAATTATTATTTCTATTGGAAGTGTTATAAACATAAATAAAAATATCTTAAATTAAATTATTACTTAAAGTATACGTGATATATGAAAGATTAAACAATAATTAATATTAACTGCATATGACAATTGTAATAAATTATGATTAGTTAGTAAATCTTTCAGCTTCTACTTTATTTGAATTAATAAAATCTTTTTAATAACCCATTAATTATCTAATAGCGGTCAAATTAAATAAATATAATTAATTAATTATGAAAAAAAATATTTTTTCATATTTCAACACATTTTTTTTACAATAATTTAATAATATTTTGATTGCAGGAGATTTTAATTAATTCTTATACCGCATACGCATATCTAAGGTCAAAATATCATATTTTCATTTTACACATCCAGACATTTTTCACCAAGTGCACACATATATTTCTTCAAGTATAATTAATATGTTTTATACATGCATTTAATTACATACCTAATACCTTACATACTCACTAATATATTACATGCTTATACTTTACTTACTTCTACATACTTTGTACTTACTCACATCTTTACAAATATAAACTTATGTACTAAATCATTGTCAAACTGTAAATTATATCCACAATATTAATTTATATTATGAATATATATGTTATTATGCGTATGTATGCCCATGTATGTAGATTTTATTCTCTTGATATTATATGTTACGTGTTAATTTATCTATAAATTAATTTTTATTTAATTAATTCGTTTTTCACTTCATTTGCTCTCAGATCTTTTAATTGACTTTTCTTTATGCTCTTTTGTTTCTTTCAAATTGAAAGGAAATGTTTTGTTTGCTCAACCTTGATTGATTGATGAAATATTTCACTTTTTATTCCTCAAATATGCGCTAGCATGTCTAAATGTAGAATAGATTTTTATTTATAAAATTGTTTTTAAATGCCCTTCAATATTATTGTATATGATGAAATATGTTTTTTGGCCTTTTGAGCATAGTGACAATATACCGATAAACTTGACATAGTTATAGAGCAGCGGTGGGCAAACTTTTTTTGAAGAGGGCCAGTTAGCGCAAATAGTGAGACTGAAAGGGCTGCAGTAAAAAAAAAGAAATAATAATGATAATAATAAAGACTTATTAATTACGTTGGGTTCGACAAAAAAATTAAGATATAAAAAGTTTTTATTAATATAACAATGCATGGAGGGCCGCATGTAAAACTGTCAAGGGCAGCATGCGGCCCGCGGGCCGTGGTTTGCCCACCGCTGTTATAGAGGATAACAAAATAAGAATTTTTTGTTAATTTACCGATTTCCGGAAATGTGCCGTTTTTGTAATTTAGAGCAATTTATTTTAATGCACAGTAATTGCTCAAAATGATAATTAATACAATGAATGCATAGATTCATCATTGTTTCGTCAATTTAAAGAATTTAATGAATATTTTAAATATTTGACCTTGTATATGTGAGCAAGCGCCCATGTCTCTTATCAGAAGATTTTCAAAAGTGTTCAAATTTTTTTAATGATACTAATTCGAAATTTGTAATCTGAAATCCTGTAAAAAAAGAAAATGTAGGTAGTTTCGTAATGTTGTAAAATTTGGAAAATCTTCTTTTTTAGTCGTAGGCGCTTATTCACATGTGCAAGGTTTTCTAGGAATATTCAATGTCTATGAATTGCTGATTTGGTTAACTTATCAACATTTGGAGCAATTACTGTGAATTCATATAATTTGTTGGGTCAAATTCCCAAAGAATCTAACTTAATAAATTCAAAATATAATTTAAATCAATGATTACTTAAAATTAATTAATTAAATACACTTGGACTCATCAATTTGATATAATTAATATAATGCTATGCAGAGCATACAAATTAATTAACTAATTTCAAGGGAATTAGCATATAAATCATCTTGTTAATACAGAAAGGGACTACGTGGGAATCGAACACACGATCAGGAAATGAAAACATATTTTAATGACCAATAGAAATAAAATTGTTAAATTGAAATAAGTTTAATAGTCATTATAAAACGGTATCAAATGTGCTTTAATTAAACAAATTTTGGTGGATAAAAAATGTTATGTGATTTGATGCAAATTTTTAAAAGGTTAATAAAACTAGTAGATAATATAAGATGTAAACAATGTTGAATTAAAAGGATCGAAAAGCAAATCTGCATTAATTCCAATTGCAATAAATTTCTTTCCGTGTAGTTAAATTTGATAATGAAACAGACCCTCTATAAAAATGGCAATGTTTCTTAGATGCCGTTGCTTTTTTTTTTAATCCCGGTAGCATTTTTAATTATCTTCAACTTGATGTTGCGTTTTATCATCTGTAAATTCTGTTAATGAAAGTGTTTGTTTCTTTTCCTTTTGTAATATTTTTTCTTTTCCGCGCACCTCACACCCCATCCTCACCAATTCATTGCAGCACTAATTAAAAAAACTTATGTTAGTATTTGCAATTTATTTAGAAATTCCCTGTTGAAAATTCCTACAACGTACTACCTATTTATTTTTGTTGGACATAATATGTGCTTTAAAGTATTTTTTATATGCAACTATAGAATAAAATAAGGGTAGATCCTTTAAATTCCCTAAATTACGTTGCGACTTTTCATTCAGAACTAACATGCCTAATATCGTGTTAAATGTTTTAGAAATATCTACAAATGCAAAAAGCCCTTCTAAGCTATGTTAAGTATGCAAAGTAGCATGCATTTGAATAGTCTTTCATTATCTATTGTCTCGATCCTTTTTTTCCATCTTAAACTGTTGATTTTTTTAAACTCATGAATATATTCTAGAAAACTTGTTTCATCTCCGAAAAAATTAGCGAAATTTTGACTAATATGTAAATGAGGAAATATGTTTGATTAAATTTTTATGTTGATGGGAGTAGATTTGTCAATTTGCATAATACGCTTAGGAGGACAATAATATTGAGAAAACAAAGCGTTTTCGTGAATAATATTAGTTGTTGTAGTTGATTGCTATGAATTTGGTTGGCGTATATATAAGAAAATCAAGTCCCACGAGTGTTTGTCTTAATTATTGGCGGGACGAGAGACAAGCTACTCATTAAAATAGAGTCCCGGCGGGCAAGCTACTCTGCATCTCATCAGACACCTAATCCTGTCGTTTGTATCCTGTACTGGGGGCTTGCCAATAAGGACAAATACACTTGACAGCACATTTGTCCAAACACCACTGCACTTTCCAATAAACCTATGTCAAGATTAATCGTGCTCAACTACATATTACCTTCATTTAATTCTTTTATTAAAAATCTTTGATTTATTGCACTTGAATCTCATTGCACTTTCTTTTCGACAAATGTTCCTTAAAGAAACAAAAGATTAATTAAAACTGTTTTCTTTTTTTAACTAACTGTTTAATTTTTTCTAATTTATTTAACAATTTTTTATAATTAATTCATGTTGGCTATGTAATATACAAGTTCATTTAAAAAAACATTTTTCCCATATTTGTCACCTTACTTAACTTAGTAATTGCCTGTCATAAAAGATCACTAACTAGCTATTTATCGTATAAACAAATTTTAAGAAATATCTTATGGCGCTGTTAAAACTTCCAACGAGATTGCTTTGACCTTTTTTAATTCGATGACGTAATAATTAAGATGTTCTAATTTATATGCATAGTATAAAATTTTGCATTAATTAAACTCAAGACACAAAGAAAAAGTCATAAAAAATAATAAACATATGAAATTCAATGCAAATTTAATGAATAGAGAATTTAGTGAAAAAAATTAATGACATTACTAAGAAAAAATTTAGCAATTCCTTTATATTTACACAAAATTTAAGTGTTTTCTAAAATAAAGTCAATATTGAGATTGTAAATGATTGAAAAATATTTTTAGAAAAAAAAATTGTTTGTATTAACGTACATTAAAAGTCAACTTGGTAAATTGAAAATATTTTATACTGACTGTTAAGAGGATATAAAAAATAAGCGAGAAATAAGAGAGATTAGAATGAAATATATTTGAAAATTGATACGATGAAATATGAAGCTAGAAAGAATTTTTGTTTATGTATGTTCTTTATGCGAAGTATATGTGTGCATAGGAAACTAATAATTATATAATAAAATAAACATACATATGAGGTATATGATTAAGTATCAACACGTATTGTGGAGATGCGTGGGCGTTTATATAATGCGTAAATTATTTATAAAATTAGATTATGATTGCTTATTAACTCTTTATAAATGTTTCTTCATCGCAATGAAGAATTTCTATACATCTTTATAATAGTCATGCTATAATCCTGAATATTTATAACAAACATAAAACTGATAAATATACGTTCGTTGATTATTTTCCAGACAAGATTATTAATATATGTATTTAATCCGCGCTTTTTCATAAAACAATAATAATCAGGCGCGCACTCCAGGGGGGTGTTCTTGGTTGTGTCCAGACACCAGCAAGAACAAAAATTAAAAAATAATATTTGGTAAGTACTCAAAGCCGCTTAATAGGTCAACCTATTTATTTGGAACAAATCTTTAAAAAAACAGAAAACAAACTATTTAGGATATTATGACGCTTATTAGGGGTAGTAAATCATAACTATACACTTTTACCCAGAAATTTAAATTTATTTCTCATCGAATAGTGTAATTTACTAATTTACATGTTTTTTAGATAATAAAATTGAAAAATCGATTTTTTAAAATAATAAATTAATTACACAGGGCAACAAATTTTGATAAAAGTGAAGGCCCAGCGATTAAATTAGGCATTTCTAATAGATTTCAAAGTGGTGAACACGAATATGACAATGAAAATCCAAGATTGGCTAAGATTTCTGAGAAATCTGCAATAGTTTCTTATACAGGGTGTTATTTTTAACTAAACTTTAAAATATTTTGATAAAAGTGAAGGCCTAGGGATTACATTAGGCATTTCCTATAGATTTCAAAGTGCTGATCACGAATATAACAATGAAAATCCAAGATTGGTAAAGATTTCTGAGAAATTTGTAATAGTTTCTTATACAGGGTGTTATTTTTCTAACTAACCTTTCAAATATTTCTAAAAGTAGCCACTCTATGGAAAAAATGTTAATAATCATAATTTAATCATTCCGGGGAGGAAATACATTATTGCAAAAAAAACCACCTCAGAGTTTG